>JBBMOC010000252.1:31152-52000 GCA_037975185.1 Centropyge bicolor | reverse complement strand
TGTGTGTGTGTGTGTGTGTGTGTGTGTGTGTGTGTGTGTGTGTGGAAAAAACATCCTGCAGGGACTCCCCAGCGCCTGGAATGACTCCAGAAACTCGCGCTGTCTTTTCTCCATCGTGGGTGAAAAATTCTCAAAGAAATGAATGAGGTTCCTGCATGTCACCCATGCTTTGCTCCTTTTGCATGATGAGTTGTTTGTCCGCGTGGTTGTGACACCCGTCCATCTTGACCCGGTCGTTTTCCATCGTGAGGTTCAGGGTTTTGGTACCAGTGTTTTTCAGCCTGAGAACAAAAACTCTCTCTCCTCACCTTGATGCTGGCGTCCTTCCGTGCCTGCTCTGTCTTGTTCAGCTCCTTCCTCAAAACATCCACCGTGTCCTCCAGATCTCTCCTCTCCTGATCCTTCTCCTTCACCTTCTCCTCCTCCGCCTGCAGTTCACCACGCAGACCTGATGGGGGCGACGCAAAGCATTTATTGAAGCACATTAGGGAAAACACTGGTGGGATCTTCGGATGTTCTGTGCACATGTAGACTGAAAGACCTTCTCCCTTCTGCAGCCTCACTGTCAAAGCTACAGCCCCACGTCAGAGAGTTAGAATAATAATTCACTTTCTGCATCTCTGTGGTTAAAATCTTATTTTATTTATGATGAGCAATCCCAGGAAAACAGTGACATATTCCTGGTAATTCTACATTTTAAAGCTAAAATCGAAATCTTTAAACCCAATGCCACATTAGCTTCAAGCAAACTGGAACTCATTCATTCAAGAGAGCAGGCTGTGAGACTTATGTGAGAGAGCTCTGCACATGCTGACGTCAGACCAACCTGCGATGTCACTGCTCTTCTGCTGCAGATCAGAGCGGAGGGATCGGATCTCCTCCTCTCTCTCCTCCAACACTGAGGCCAGTCTGAGAAAGACAGACAGGGTTTGCAGAGGGTGCTGCTGACTCATGTGCTCCTGTATGTTGAAGGACAGAGTGTGTGGGTGGATTACTTTTCGTGCTGCAGTTGCAACGCTTCGTGGTTCTTCCTCAGAGTGTCGTTCTGCT
The DNA here is from genome assembly GCA_037975185.1 of Centropyge bicolor. NCBI lineage: Eukaryota > Metazoa > Chordata > Actinopteri > Pomacanthidae > Centropyge > Centropyge bicolor. The sequence goes on along the minus strand of JBBMOC010000252.1, from coordinate 50,950 downwards.
TGGTGAGCGAGATGTGACTCGTCTGCAGCTCCTTCAGCAGCCGCTCGCTCTCACTGAACCTGCACAGGAGATGGAGCTGTTACACAGCAGGAAGGTGGACCTGCCCACCAGCCTCAGTTTCCAGCCTGTTTCCTTTGGTCTGAAGTTCAATAGAAAAGTGAACTGTTGGATGTTGCATCCAGTCTTATGTTCACATCATGTGTAGAATTATCACATTGCTGGTGAAATCTGGTTCAGTCCACATGGTTTTCATTTTCAGTCTCTTTGTGAAAGTCTCGTTGACCTACTAAAGTAGAAAGTCAGAAAAGTTCTTATGTCATTGCACCAGGTTCAAGACTTCGGTGGCTCAGGAGTCATTTTCAAAAACACATGAAGAATAAACCAGATTTACTTTTGTTCTGATCAAATATGGAGCCACCAAGTAGATCTCCACACGGATCTCCTAATCCCTCTGAACTGAGATGTTCTGCAGGGTTCACCAAACTGAATCTAAGACCTGTTTCATAGCACACAGAAGGTAACAATAACTGAGCATGTTCTTCAGCAGGATGAACTCCAGCTGTGCACAACTGTCACTCCTACAGACATAAGTCATCAATGAACGTGAACTGATGGTGGGATTAAACATTTAAAAAAATATTGGTGAAATTTTATTTTAAAAGGTAGTTTTTGCCCATTGTGTAAAATATTTCAGGACATGTGCAGATAAACTGAGTCTGTGTGACTCTGTCGTGCTTCTTCTCTCCATGCTGCCTGTGTGTGCAGCTGCTGCCTCTGACCTGCTGAGCAGAGCGTTGTAGGATCCTTTGAGGGCCTGATGCTCCTCGGAGTCCTGCTGCAGCCTGGCGTTGTGCTGCAGCAGCTCCTCCATGTCGGCCTTGGAGTGCTCCACCTCCAGCACCTGGCTGCTCAGCTCGCCCTGCAGATCCTCGCGCCGGCGCTCCGCCTCCTTCAGCAGAGAGCCCAGCTTACACGCCTGCACACAGAGCAGAACCACAGAGCAGAAAATCTTCAACCTGTGGGTGGTGAGGGTGACCTGACTCTACCAGTCCAGCCGTTTCTACGTCAGGTTAAAAAGTAATTAGTATAAATGATAATCTGGCCAGACGTCAGACACCAGGACCCCGGTGTTGAAAACAACAGCCATGTTCCTGTGGGCTGTGTACGAGCGTTACCTCAGCCTCAGCCTGAGCTCGTTGGAAGCGATACTGAGCGATGAGACGGTCGGCCTGAGAAAGAGCGAGAGCCTTCGCCTCCAACAAGTCCTGCAGTCGACTCTCCTTAGACTGACGGCGAGACACAGATATTACTGTTCAAAAACTGAGCAAGAGGCAACTCAGTCGATTTGTATGCACCCTCACAAAGAGCAGGTCGAAAAACAGGTCAGAAAAAAAAAAGAAACATTTTCCTCTGTCCTCTGACAAATTACTCACCATGAAAGCAGAGAGCTTCTGTTCATAGACGTCGATGATCTCAGACACGTGTGAGTCCTTCACGTGTTCCCGCAGCTACAACAACAAAACACCCACTGATACTGTTACCGGCTGAAAGCAGCTGGAAGCAATAAGTTCATTTTACTGCTTTCACCATATTTGGCACAAAACACTCCAAATCTTGAATCTTTGATAAGGTTGATGCCGCCAAGTGAAATGTTTTGTTCTTTGGCTTTTACAGCTGTGTTGATTTCGGGCTTGTGAGCTGTGTTGCACATCCCTACATCAAAACATACCTCTAAGCCACTCTGTATCTTCTCAACCAGACTGTGGACACTCCTACTGGAACTACTGGAGGAGTCCAGTATGCTGGAAGGCGGGACTTCCTGCACTGCCACACGTTTGACGGACAGCTCAGCCTCCCTCTGGCGATAGGCGTTGTTGGCTGCGATACTCTCCCCCAGACTGGAGAAACATGCTTTGATTAATTGAGAAAAGGAAACTGGCAACTTCTCTGTCCACATTTCACAAAGTATATTCCTATAATCTGTTTCACCACCAGAAAGACTTTTTGTACTAAGTGTTATTTTCAGTTGGATGATCCAGTATTGGTCCTGACTCTCAGACAAAGATCCAGGTTGGGTTCATATAAAAACAAGTGACCTTTAAAACATTGGCAAAACAACTTAATTTAAAGTGAAACCAGGCTAAAGTAATAGTTTCACTTTAAAACAAACTGACGGGGACAAAGTTTGGTGTGTACACACTTCACACACTTGAAGCTACCAACATAGCATTTTCTGGTTCTGGTTGGTGAGATGTTCTACAAACCAAATAAATCAGACTTGACCTGAGTGGCAGCTGCAGGTTTCAGATCAGACTAATTCAGAGTCTAGTACTCTAGATAAAAATGGCAAATTGCCCTTATTACTTCACCCGCTAACACTAAAGCCGACAGACAGACAGAGTACTTTATTACTCTGTCAAAAGCATCCAATTAACTACAAATTACACACTGTGTTAACATATTTATATGTTTACACAGTTTTTACTGTCTGCAGCTGTATATAAACATGTATACACGCATTAACTGTACATAATAACAAACTTTAGCTATATAAAGTAATCTATTACATTGCATTCAATATCATTTAAACTATGGGTTTTTGTTTATGATTTACAGAAACACTTGACTTGTAAATAGACGCTGTTTCAACATTGTTGTTCATTCTTGTTCTTAAATACAGTATATTTACCTACACACCTGTTGTTTCCACCTATGTGTGTGTATATAATAGTTCTATTATTCTTCTTATCTCTCTTCAGTTTTCTTGTCCCTGCTGCCCAGGTCTTTTTCTACCTTCCTGTAAATTCTAACTGTAACACTGAGAGCAACATAAAACCAGAGTCAAATTCCTTGTATGTGTTCATCAACCCGAAGAAGAAATGTTGATTGTTTGTTTAAAGCATGAAGCTGACAGAGAATAAACGCTATTTCCAGCAAGTGACTCACATCAGTGAGGGGAAGTCTGGGAGGGGTGTGGCTTCGAACAGCAGGGAGAGTCCAGTCTGCACACGCTCTCTGTGGTGGGACGTCAGAGCCAGAGAGAGGGGAGTCACGATCCTCTGGTCCTGCAAGACCGAGACAGAGAGAGAATAACAGGTCACAGAGAAAACCACAAAACAGGAAGGAAAGGAAAGGGTGTGTGTGTGTACTTGTTTTTATATCCCAGTGGGGACCTTAATACACAACAACCCATGGGGACATCCTGTCACTGTGGGGACAAAATTGAGGTCCCCATGGGGGTCCAGACTGTTTTTGAGGGTTAAGGCTAAAGGTCAGACATTCAGCTGTGATGGTTAGGGGCTAAGGAAAGCAATATGTCAGTGGAGTGTCTCATGGGGATAGTGAAACAAGTCTGTGTGTGTGTGTGTGTGTACCTGTAACATCCTGTAGAAGCTGGTCTCCATGTCCTTCACCTGTTGCCTCAGTTTGCTCATTAACTCCAGAGTCCTCAGCAGAGCTTCTGCATAAACCTGACTGAGACACAAAACACACATCTTCAGCTGCAGTGGTGGAAGAAGGACTCACATCTTCAGTACTTCAGCATAAAAATACCACATTACAAGTGAAAGTCATGCATTCGAGAATTTGTTTGTGAAAGTCCAGAAGTGCAGTAAAGTGTGTATTATGAGCACTTTTATAATTCATAACTCTATTCAATTGTTTTCGATTAATGTTCAGTTTACAGACACTACACATCCATTACATACATTAACTGACAAATACTTTCAGCATCGGCCTTATTATCATGTTTACCTGCAGTAATTATTGATCCTTGTAAACCAGTTCACCTTGTAAACATCAACACATGTCACTCACCTGAGATCGCTGTCGGAGGCAGCAGGGAGGCAGGTGAGGGTGCTGGTGCTGTGGCAGCAGGAGAGGAGGGACTCAACCTGCGAGAGGCAGAGCTGAGCGCTCACCTGACGGGACACTAAAGACCTGGTGGAGTCCTCAGCGCACAGGAGTGGAGGTGTTAAAGCTTCAAAACCAACAGAAATGCATCAAAACACACAAACACACAGTCCGCTAAAGATGAGATATTCCTTTATTCGTCCCTCAGTGGGGAAATTTCAAAGGATATTGAGCAGCAGACTGGTGACATGTGCGATGCGGTGGCAGTGTTTCCTTAGGTGAGCGTCTCCCTGCGCAGGATCGAGGCCCTTCAGCAGCCCCAACAGCACCGGAAGCAGCATTTCTACAAAGCTCAGCACACAGTCAGACACACTGTCTCCTCCCAACGCCTCCTGGACAGCAAGAGAGGACACATGAAAAAGAAAAGGAAGTAGAAAATAAAAAGTTAGTGACAACAAATACCTGTAACTGTAAACATGAAGATCATGGAAATGAAAACATTTCAGACTCGTCTAGTGCTGAAAATGTGAGGACATGAAGAGTAGGTTATCGAACATCAGTACTTCTCCATAACACACAGTATCAAAGACTGTCGAGCACCAAATATCTGGTCTTCTCACATTTCAGTTCATAATTTTGTCAATTCATTTAGACAACACTTTTTTATGGCTGCTTGTTTTTAGACAACACCGACCATTACAGAAATTTGGCCTGATTTGTTAAATTCAGAAAGAGACTTTTTAGAAAACCATTAAATCCCTCAAAATAAGGGACTGATCAAAATTGTTGTTTTGGGGTCAGTTCTGAAAATCAGGTCTCAGATCAGCTCTACGCAAATGTGCAAAACAAATGTAACATATTTCATCAGCATAGTTCAGCACATTCAGCAGAGTTGATATAAACTAATCCAATCCAATGTGGGAAAATCAAAGAGGTACCTCTGAAACATAAGAGCATTAAATATCAGAGCTCTGCACCACCCTGCTGCTCCACACCAGCTGACTACACTCTGAGAAGTTTGTCAGCGTTAGTCCTACCTCCAGCAGCTCGTTCAACAGCTGCAGGGCCTGGAGTGAGCAGGACTCAGCGCCCTCCACAGGCGAGCTCAGCCACTGCACCAGGGCAAGCCCACACTCAGCTTTGCGTGCGCCGTCCAGCCCCGCCCCCTGTCTGCGGCCTGCAGCTCTGAGTTTGGGTGCTGCCGGTCTGAAAACCACATCGCACAGCAGCGAACGCAGCCCTGAGACGCTGCACATGGCCAGAAGAAGCTCCAACACCTGCAAACAACACACACAGATCAAGATGAGCTGACGGACATTTTTCACTATTTTCTGACATTTTTAAATCAACTTATAAAATATTTGGCAGGTTAATCAATCATAATAATTATTAGTTGCAGCCGTAATACTAACAATTTCTTCTACCTCATAATAAGTCATTGGAAAGACTAGGCAAACCCTCTCTGTTCAGTTTCAGTACAATCAGAACAAAACAATGCTTTGGCCTTAAATATCGTCATGTCTTATACATGAGAAGCAGTTTTATGCCATCAGGCCGGCTAGAGGGTCATGGTTTAAGATCTGACAGAACACAATCCCTGGTTTGAGTTCGGCCATAGATCTTTGTATCCGTCCCCTTATTTCTGGTTTCTGCTCTAATAAAGACAGAAGATTACTTTTAAGTTTCTCACCACAAAAAAGTTGGTGCAGAGTCTCACACATTTTAGACATCTGTGATGATTCCAGTGCCTCTTTGTGCAGTAAGTTATATCAAAATATACAGAATAAAGTACGACATGTGCAAATGTTTTTCAGTTTCTCTCGTCCTCCTCACCTTTGCTGCAGAGTCTGGGTCTTTTGATTGCAGCAGTCCTAAAACCTGAGACACACAGGCTGAGAAGTGCTGATACCTTGAATTGGAGAAATGGTTTTCAACTTTAATTCAGGTCAAAGCTGCCTTGAGGCAAACACGAGGTCAAACGCTCTGTGTGTGAAACATGTTTGTGTGTGTGTGTGTGTGGGTTTACCGAGTGAGGTAATCTGCGATCTTGGGGTTCTTCAACAGGTCAACCAAAAGGTCAACAGAGTATTTTCTTGTCAGAGTACCATCGCCGTTCACGATGATGTTGAACACCAGCTGGAAAGTCTGGTGGATGTTCTTTGCATCAAAGAGCTGAAGGAAAAACACACAAATACAAACAGAGAAGATGAGAGTCTGACTGGTAACAAGCAACTAGTGGTTTGTGCTGCTGAGATAAAAACAAACAAACAAAAAAAAGACTTGTCATCTATTAAGAAACCAAACACAGCACAGATACTGTAGATCCCAAAAGAGAACGTTGGCCACCTACCTTCTCTCCAACCTTCTCATTCAGAGTGAGGCTGGCCAGTATGGACAACGTGAAGACCACCACAGTCAGACTGTTGTGAGCCAGGAAGTTGATCAGAGTTCGGTAGAATGGCTTCACATTGTCCTACAGGAAAACACACGTAGTCAGGTCTGAGTCTTACCAGCAATATTAGGTTCTCAAACATAGATGAAAACAACCAGTTATTACAAATATTTCTTGCCACTATACAGTGAAACTGAACACCACTCACATTTTATTTCCTGTAGTGCCATTTCTATTTTTTTTACTTGCTTTTCTTTAACTTTTATATTTAAATATTATATTTGTAAGTATTTTTTGCAAACTTGTACGGCCAATTAATGCAAAATAAGTTGAGAAAAAGACAGATAAAGAAAAACAAAAAGCCTGTTTATTTCAAATCTAGCAGTGCCCTAGCTGTTTTAAAGTGGACACCCATCATTTGCTAAGCAAACTCTTGTGTTCTGGTAAAGTAGTGAAATTAAGATCATCAATTTTCAAACATGTTTCAGATCAAGCTTAAAAAAATACTTTGATCAACATGTTATTGTTTTTATTTCTTGATTTGTCAATCACATTTCCAAGTCTTAAGTGATGTCTATAAATGTATTGTTTTGTCTATTCACCAGCCCAAATCAAGAAAGATTCAAGTTACTGCTGAATATATTTCTACTAAGAAATATAGTAAAATCTTTCTTGGATCAATTATTAAAACAGCTCCCCGTTAATTTTCTGTCAATTTAATTTTCAGACCCACCAGAGACTTGATGTGGCTCTGCACTGAGTGGTTGTCACGACACAGGTTGACCATCAGACCGAGGCACGGGATGATGAGATCATCATTGTGAGACTGGCTGTGGTGGAAGACCGAGGTAATATGGTTAGCTGAATCAAAAATACACAGCAGTCCTTCTGCTTCATTGCTGGGAGATGTGAAATACGGTTCTTACATATTGGTCACGAGAAAAGCGATGAGCTCTTGAATGTAGCTTGTAGACTGGAAGACGCGAGTGTTGTAAGTCAGTTTCTGCAGCACCTGCAAACACTGAATGATACATACGAGACAGCTTTACAAAATGATCAACAAAACTGATCTGAACAGTAAATCACTCAGCGATTGCACCCTAGACTGGTTTTACAGAAAGTGCTTTTTCGAGACAACATTATTTGTAACTAAAATGTTGCTCAAAGCAGTAGTTCTTCAAATGTATATTGAAAATATACTGTACACAGAAGAGTACACAGTCGTGTGCTTACTCACAAGGGAAAACAAGTGATGGACTTACCTGCAGTACCAGGGGTTCTCCTGGTGTGGCGCTGTGGCAGTGGATGACAGAGGCCAAGGTGCTGGTGAGGTTGTAGCTGCTGTGAAGAATCTCCCGACTGTCATCATCACAGGCTGAAGGAGAGAGCGTGCAGGTCAGGAAAAAGGAACATTTTGTTTCAGAGCACTGACAGTTCAGTTTTCTGCTCAGGAATCAGACACTCACTGACCGGCCATTAAATCCTGACCGTGTTACCTTCTGCTTTCACACTGAAGCACATCAGTGATCGTTCTAAAGGGTCAGCATTCAAGGAGAATAAGGAACTTTGCTAATGTACTTCAAAGTGAAGCAGCTAACAAATACCAAAACTTTACTTTTTATTAAAAAAAGCCGATCTCACCTGCCCATGCCAGAAACATTTCCCAAAAGCTAACTGGGCAACAAGCTAACAAACTGTCTGCCAAGTCAAAACATATTGTCACTAGCTTCTGCCAGAGCATTTTGGTGACGGTCCACATGTGGTGTAAAAGAGGATATGTAGTATGTTCACAGGTGCACCCCACCTAGTTGTGCCAGCAGGGAGATGATGGAACTTGTCAGGGTTGGGCTGGTATTTGGGTTTCCGGCCAGCTCCACCAGCCCACTCACACACTCACTGGGCAGAACCTGACCCGAGGACAGCAGCTGGTCACATTTCAGGCCTGAAACCTCCTGCAAACGCACACAAACACACACAAGTCAATTAAGGAACTAAATATGGGCTCATGCACAAGGCTATATAGTTCATATATATATATAGTTTATATTGTATTTATAGGGACAAGTAATATGTATATAGTGCTATTTATTTACATTGTCTTAGTTCATTTCTTTGTGCTGTCAGAGAGTAAACATATTACTCAAATTGGGTCAGAGGAAGAGGTGACCAGCCTTATGATATGAGAGAGAGAGAGAGACAGACAGACAGACAGACAGACAGACAGACAGACAGACAGACAGACAGACAGACATAGATCTCTTCAGTTTGAAACTGGGAAAAAATAAACGCTGGTGTGTATACTGTTGTGTGCACATACTGTTAAATGTCACACTCCCTTTTAACACACTTGATGATAATTTACTGCCCTAAGATGCACATCGGCCAGGCTCTGATTCACCGGCCTCCCTCTCCTCCCTGAGTGTCCACGGTCCGGAGGCAGCAGAGGAGCAGACTCACCTCCAGCTGCTTGTGAAGCTGCGCTGCCGTCTGCGCTGTCCTGCCGTCCCTGTACTGCCGGACAGCCAGTAAGAGCGACTTCAAACACGTCGTCATGTCCATCCTGTGGAGCACAACCAGGGTCCTTAGGGTTATAACGATGAGACAGCACGCGAGCGTTCACAGTAGCGTTAAATAACATCTCAAAACGTCCATCTTGAAACTTCAACATAAGCGGCTAACGCTAACAAGCTAACAAGCCCATCTTCATGAAAACAGCTAATTCAACCAACTAATTCAAAACGGCTTTAAATGTTTCACTGCTGCACAAGTACGTCAGAAGATTACGCGAAATACGTTCGTGTTGGTGTGTTGTGAACGACCTGCGGTGTTTTTTCTTTCTTCGAGAAACATCAACAACAGGCGGCGGCCGCTTCCTCCCGCTCCGAGCTTTGAACGACAGGAACGGACCATGACGGGGGACGGGGGACAACAGCCGGGTCAGACCTACTCCGACCGAGCTCGTCTTGACTCGTGGATGATATAAAGAAAATAGTTGTATTACTATGTGATTATATATTCAATTAAAACAACACAATCAAGTCTAATATGTGTTTTTTTAAATAAATTCAGGGGCGCAAAATTCCACCAACCCCTTGGACAAAACCACGCGAGAACTCACGTGACATGACGGGACGCAGCGAGAGCCAGCTGTTTTCGTGGAAACATTCTGTTCAATTCAATTCAATTCGAAAATAAAATAAACTTTGATAACTATTTTATTTTAAATTAATTTAAGTCTTATTTTCAGTAAATATGATTAAATCGATTTAGAATTTAAAGGCAAAGAATGTCTGATATATCTGATTTGCAGTTGTGTGTTTATTGGAGAAACTTTTTTTTTCTATTTGTTTGTGGACTCATTCAAGGTATTTTTATTCTTACACTGGATCCTTGGTTGATGTGGTTCACCTACAGTCTGATGTAATCCATTACACGAGTCCCGTCTTTAGATTACAGGAATTCAGTTGTGACAGCGTTAGAGTTGATTTAACTCTGGTTTTGTTGGACTGTGCTGCCTCATACTGACATACAGACATGATGGGGACAGAATGTTGGGAACACATTTTCACATGATGAAGCCCAGAACCACAACACTAGAAAAAGTGCTGGAGAAATTGTCATATTGAACACAAAGTTAAATCAACATGTCTGACACAAAAATATAACATTATACTATTCACAAAAATACATTTATTGCAGGGCTGAACTTTTTTGCTGTGTCTGTATTATAAATGTCATTTGTTGACTGAATGATACAAACTAACAAAGGGTCACAAATTGTATGAGTTACAACCAGACCAATACCACATTTCAATAGCACTCTAATGTTTGAAAGTCAATACATATATAATATAGGTCATTTTTGTGCCATTTAAACAAAAACAACATAGAAAAAAAACATTTTACAATTTGAAAAACAAACTTGTTGGTTTTCTCTGGTGGACAAACAGAGTAATGGAGACAGAATGATCTGAACCATATGACCATTCTGTGCTGCATTTTCACTTGTTTGGTATTTTTCCTGTATTAGAAGCAAACAGGAACAGGAACATGCATTTTGACCACTAACCCCAACTTCTTCTTCTTGCTAATTAGCTGTCATGCAAAACCTCCATGCTGAGATATCTGTGATAAGCTACTGGCTGATAATATCGGCCTGTTATCGGCCTGCCCATACGACTACGTGGAACACATGCATTTATCAATCAAATAAAAGTTTCCTAACGAGCAAACTGAGGATGTTTTTGAGACCATCTTCATAATGGATTAGGACTCAGTCAGAGATCAGTTGCCAACTTTGACTGAAGGTGGGTGCAGGAACATGTGCGTGTTTGTGTTGGAGATGTCAAAAATTGCTTCTGTATCTGTGTGTGGAAACTGTGGTTAGACCATGTGTGTAGTCTTCAAACCCCCCACATACCTTTTCCGCTTTTTTTCTTTATCTGTCTTTGTTGTTTGCTTCTGTCCTTGTTTGATCAGAAATTGCACACAAATTAAAGACACCAGACACAAGCATTCGGTTCAAAGGTGCAACATTTGCAGCTCATAATGGACGAGTGTGAGAAAAGACACAGGATGTGTGGTGATGTTCTTGTAAGGTAACACATATATCTTTTAAGCCTATTTGGCCTGACTGAACTACAAACAATGCAAAGCAAGGAAATGATGGACATTCACAGAGTTTCAAGCTTCTTGCATTTGCAAGAGTGAAAATATAAATGCACAAAACCAACACAGTCAAAATGTTCCACATTCATATTTACAGGAAGTGAAGAAGAAGAAGAAGTTGATTATCTCCTCATCTCCTTAAAAACAAAAACAGTACCATTAATATCAAATATTTTCCCCATTCTCAACGTCGGCAGTAACAGTGACCACAATGAAAGCACAGATATTGAGCTAAAGCAACATTAGCCTTGAGCGACCGAGGAGATCCAGACCACAAGTCAAAGCTGCGTGTTGATGTGTTCATGCACAGCTGCCCAGAAGAAGAAAGTAGATATGATCATTCTTCGGAGAACTCAGTCCTCATTCCTGTCAGGTTCAAGGCACTTACTTACATTACAGTTGAGGTTAAGGGTGCATTTACACATTTGATGCTGACCTCAATGCTTTAGCTTTTACACTCAGTAAAAACATGTTTACTGCAGGAGTTTAATGACGGATCAGATCAGCTGGGCCCTGTGAACATAAGCAAACAACTCTACAATAAAAAGAGATGTGATAAATACATGAGACTCGATAATGAGTCGATTTGCAGCAAGGACTTCTTTCAACCACAGTTCAGACTTTTTTCTCCCCAACATGTCTTTGTCACTGTCTGAAAGTTGAAAGTCAGGGTTGTTCAGGAGGCAGGACTTGGACATATTCAGATGAGTCAGGGACATCTAGAGAAAAATGGAATAAAAGGTCAAATACACAGCGAATGAAAGAACATGATGTGAAAGAAGACAGAGGGATAATATACTGCGACATACTCTCATAGTCATGTTCTCCCTCAGCTAGCGACGCCTGCGTCCTCTGTGACTCTTGCTCAGGTGGTTTCTGGGCCTGGATCAACATGGCCGTCTTCCTTTTGAGCGAGTGGCGCAGGTGCATGGCCAAACCCTGGTTCCTCCTTTTATAGTGATGGATCAGATCGTCCAAAGTCTTAAAATATTTCTCCTCCAAACCTCCTGCTGTCTGAAGGAGGAACAGCAGCATGGAGCAAACAACAAGCGAGGACAAAAGTCAAAGACGGAAAAACACTGAGAAAAAACTGTGAAAGCTGCAGTCGTGTGCTCGTAATATTTGAGTGTAACATAAATGCTTGTTAGAGATACTGTTTTATTGTCTGGGTGTTTTTATTCCAAGAAGGTCTGGCATTAAGGTTGATTCTAATCTGCAACTAATATTTATTTTCATTATTGATTAATCTGCAAAACAGCAATTCTCATATTGGAGAATCTGAAAAAAGCAACTGTTTGGCTCAAGTGATTCATTTATTATAAAAATAATTCCTTTAACTGGGAACAAATGAATCTATTGATGAACTACTAACTAATACATTTTCTGGTTATCGATTAATCAACTAATCGTTTCTGCTAACGACATGTTAGAAGAGGAAAAACTATATTACGGAAAAAGAGAAAACACAGCAACGAAACAGAAAGTGAAAATAATTATGATGGGAAAGAAGAGAAACAAATGTTTCGATGGAAAAAGTTGAAGAAGATGCACAGCAGTATTTACTGGGAGAGAAAATGACAACATGTCGGAGCAGAAACAATGATAACACGAAAGACTATAGAAAGAGTCTTTAAATTATTGCTCAAATCAAAATTGTACTTTGTGTCCAAAAATCTAAAGTTCTTGTATTATCATCAAAAACAATCATGTCATTGACACGTCGTTTTGAGCTCAGTGCTATAAAAAGCCTGTGGGACGTGGGCAGCGGTTCAGACATCTGGAGGCGGAACCTCTGCTATTTGCAGCCACTGTTATCAGTGTGTGCAGATGTGATCGACTCTTGGTGCTCTGATGGGAAAGCAAGTGCTCCTGAAACCCTGTCTATCAGTGCTGAGTGGAGAGTCTCACGTCAGAGCAGTTTCCTGTGATGTGGGAGTGAGTCTAATAACTACTGAGTTTCCACTTCAGGCCTGACGTGACGGCTCTGATCTTTGCCATCTGACTAATTCTAGTCTGAGAATGGTAAATCTGATTTTACCAAATGTATTCAGGCTGACTTCATAAATCTCTTATTGAGCTCTCATTTTTCCATATTCAGTTACTGTGTTCAGGTGTTTGTTACTTTACATTGTTTGTCAAGTCAAGGGAGATAACACTGAGGGATCATGGGAACTGAGTTTGTTCACAATGTTTTGAGAAGCTGTTGGTGTTAAGATCAGATGATGATCCCAGTCTGCACACACTGAGCCTGACTGAATGAAAGTAAGCATTATCAGTCAAAAATACTCAAAGTACAGTGAAGTGTTTCCTGTCAGAGCTTCTCTCTGGATTCATCTTCCTGCTGCTTTAATGTGTCATGTTCCTGCTGGAGATGTTGAAGTTCATCTGAACGACTTTATATCCTGTTGCCGCTTTCATCTCCAGCAACGAGCATCAGACAACGTCCAGCGTGTGTGTGTGTGTGTGTGTGTGTGTGTGTTTCCTCACCATGAGCGTATAGTGTCCAGCGTGTGTGTGTGTGTGTGTGTGTTTCCTCACCATGAGCGTATAGTGTCCAGCGTGTGTGTGTGTGTGTGTGTGTGTGTTTCCTCACCATGAGCGTATAGTGTCCAGCGTGTGTGTGTGTGTGTGTGTTTCCTCACCATGAGCGTATAGTGTCCAGTGTGTGTGTATGTGTGTGTGTGTGTGTGTGTTTCCTCACCATGAGTGTATAGTGTCCAGTGTGTGTCTGCAGCAGTCTGTAGGTATACACCACCCTCTGTTTACTGCAAAGACAAACCAGATCCATGTTGCTCACACACAGTATCTGTAACCATCAATTAGATGAAGAAGAGGAGTTTCAGCAGTCGTTGTAGTTGTGGATGATAAAACATCGACTGCTTCCGAACAACGTGCTCCGGTTTGGGAAAGATGTTTTTCTCTAATCACAACAATCACAAGAAGCATTTTTCTATTAAATCTATTCTGATTCTGAAGCAGATTTACTCCGCATGTTGTCTTGTGTACAAACGCTGTAAACATGAAATGGAAAAGTGGTAAAAGAGGCAGCAACCAACCACAGTGGAGCCTCAGCAGACCACAACAATATGAGGCATCACACATCAGCAAACAATCAATGTGAGTGAGTGCACATAAAACCAACTTTGACTGAGATGAATCCTTCACTGTTGTACAGCAGTTACTTAACAGTACACACTTGAGGATATTGCTTTATATTCTCCGTCAAAATATAGATGATGTTTTGTTCATGCAATATTAAAAATAAGTTGAATGAATTTGAGTTTGTCTGTAGAGTCTGTGTTCAATACATTCATTTGAGTGACTGTGGTCAAATATCAGCAACATAACAACTTTCTCTGCAAATACCACAGGTCTGAAATCATTGTCTTTTTCAAAACTTCGTGGTACACAGAAGTTCTTCCTTAATGCACACAGATACTTTCACATAACTGCTCTCCATTTCTCACTGCTTCAAAGTAACATTTGCACAAAATTAAATGTTCCCTTAAAATGAAATTATTGATTTTAGATCAGAAAAACCTGGAAATTGAATCCAGATATATCCTGAGAATCCACATCATAAAGTACTATTATTACTAATACTGTGAGTGACACTGTCTGAAACCAACACTATATCAAAGCTAAGTTCTATAAAATGACTATGAACGATACAACCACGATGAGGAGGATTATGAGCAGCTGGAAAAACATGAGGACCTGAACAAACACTTGAGAAACAGGAAGTTGATTGAAGCTGAACTGACCAGCACCGTGAGATGAACTTCATTCGTCCCAAACTGGGAAAATTAAATCTTGTTGTCAGAGGTGGAATACTCACTAAACACACAGACACATGGCTCCCTGGATGGTCTCGCTGTCTCGGATCAGGTAGGCTCCGTCCTTGTTCTTCTTCCCCAGCAGATCCTCGCACTCCCTCCTGCTGATGGCGCCGTGGTAGCAGAGCGGCAGAGCTGCTGCCATGGTGAGGAGAGACACCGACCTCCGCGCTCTCAGCACTGCCTCGCCTCTAAGAACAGCAGCTGTGCAGCGCTCCGCACCTTCAACGCGGGGGCCATGGGTGTCCAGGCGCGGTGCTGATGGTGGACTCTGTGGCCTGAAGTCTGCAGCAGAGAGAGGTCAGAGAGCTCAGCGCACTGCGGTGTTCAGCACAGCAAAAAAAGAGACAAAGGAAACCACTGAGTTGGCCTGACAGGAAGTGTGTGTGAGAGAGAGAGAGAGGGAGAGTGCATGTGTGAGAAAGAGCAAGTGCAAGATAGAAAACGTCAGATAAGATACGATGACGGTTAATCGATCCCCAAAGAAGGAAATTCACACGTCGCTGTGGCACAAGAGAGTTTCTGTGGAGGACTGTCTCTCAGAAACAGAGTTCAAAGTTCAAACAGGCTGACGAGGGTGACAGCTGTCACAGAACTGTACCTCAGGACAGTACTCGATTAAATGTACACACTGAATGTAGCTGTTAGGTAGGTTTACTAACATGTTTCTGACTCTCACAGGGATGAAAAATGAAAGCAGGTGTAAAAAGTGTAGAAGAGAAAATGCTGTTCAAAACAAAGAAATGAATCAACCTACAACTAACAAACACATGTCTGTGTTTCATCCACCTTGTTGCCTCTGCTGTCAGCAGCTGGAGGGAGGAGGAGCGGTGCCTTCATCCTCCTCACCCTCATCATCCTCACCTTCATCCTCCTCACCTTCATCCTCTTCACCTTCATCCTCCTCACCTTCATCCTCTTCACCTTCATCCTCCTCACCTTCATCATTCTCATCTTCATCATCCTCACCTTCATCATCCTCACCTTCATCATCCTCACCTTCATCCTCTTCACCTTTATCATCCTCACCTTCATCCTCCTCACCTTCATCATCCTCACCTTCATCCTCTTCACCTTCATCCTCCTCACCTTCATCATTCTCATCTTCATCATCCTCACCTTCATCATCCTCACCTTCATCCTCTTCACCTTTATCATCCTCACCTTCATCCTCCTCACCTTCATCATCCTCACCTTCATCCTCCTCAACTTCATCCTCCTCACCTCCATCCTCCTCACCTTCATCATCCTCACCTTCATCCTCCTCACCTTCATCCTCCTCACCTTCATCATCCTCACCTTCATCCTCATCACCTTCATCCTCATCACCTTCATCATCCTCACCTTCATCCTCCTCACCTTCATCATCCTCACCTTCATCATCCTCACCTTCATCCTCCTCACCTTCATCATCCTCACCTTCATCAACCTCATCTTCATCATCCTCACCTTCCTCTTCACCTTCATCATCCTCGCCTTCATCCTCCTCACCTTCATCCTCTTCACCTTCATCCTCCTCACCTTCATCCTCCTCACCTTCATTATCCTCACCTTCATCATCCTCACCTTCATCCTCTTCATCTTCATCCTCCTCATCTTCATCCTCTTCAGGTTCCTCCTCGCAGACTGGATGTGGATGTGAGAGAAACAACACTGAGGAAACAAAGATTCACATGCGAGTTAATCAAGTGTCTGTAAGTAATGACATGAAAAAATAAAAACTGATAAACGTTTCTAAAGAAAGCTGGAATATGGAATGATTCAAAATTTGCAGCTTCTCAAATGTGAGGATTTTCTGGTTTTTCACATTGCTGTAAATTAAATATCTATTAAATATTGAACAGCAATATACAACAAAGAAAAACAGCAAATCCTCAAATCGGAGAAGCTGCTTGATAAATAACAAAACAAATCAAACAGTTGACTATTGTTTCAACTACTGACAAACTAGTCGATCAATGGAAAAAAACAGGTGCAGTCTGTGCTGGAGAAAAACAACTAAAGACTGACAGGACAATGAGCAGCAACAGGCTTCAGGCTAATGAGGCTCAAAGGAGAGAAACAACAGCTGTAGTTACAAGTTTTGAAGGTAAAATCACGTTTGTGGAGGATTTTATCAAAATAAACTTGTTGTAAATTGTATTTGTTGTGATTCTCAGTGTTTTGTCTCTATTTGAGTCTTTTTATTTAAATAAAGGATTAAATACATTTGACCATCACATGCTCATGGTCTGATGCTGCACGCACACACACACACACACACACACACACACACACACACACACACACACACACACACACACACACACACACTGTCTCTGTCCTCACCTGCACTGAGAACCAAAGTGTGTCTGAGCTCCTCCATCTGCTTCATTGATCCCAGTCAACCTGCAGACGTTCAACCAACTGGATGTTGACGTCTAACATCAGCTTTGACTCTCCACGACCTGCAGGACCTGAGCGTCTCTGCAGGGACACAAAAAGCACAAAAAGAGAACATCAATCGAGTTTGTTAAACATGTTTGTGGCGTTTGAATCATCTGTGGTTGTTAAATTAATTGTAAATTTGTGATTGTTTGTGATCAGTTTTTTCATTTTTTAAATTTACTCTCTGTGTTTGAAATCAGTTTTTTTTTTCCTTTTTAATTTTGTCACATTTTTATTTCTCAGTGCTCATTTTTTTGTGGTTTCCCAGAAATCACCTGTCAGTCACGCAGCCAGCATGGAACTGAAGTTGCCAGCGCCCTCTAGTGGAAAAACTCATAATGGAGACACTGAGGATCTTTGACATGTTAGCACTGCAGGTTCCTTCGGTTCCAGCTGTTCTGTGCTTCCAGCTCTGTCTCCTCCTGAACACATGATGCAGCAGATTATAACTGATAACAGAGCACGGATTCATGTCGGATCATCCCCTCATCATGACCTCACACTGCAGCTGAACAGAGACATGAATATGTTCACGCTCAGCTCGTTAGCTGTGATTATCTGCGCAGCTTTAGCTGAGGACTCTTATAATAGAACATCCTGCCCTTTTCTAACGCAGCTGCAGGAGCCTCTGACCGTCTCCTCCACAGAGGAAGTGACATCAGTGCATCTGCTCTTTGTAGTGAGCGACTGTTGAGGTGTCCTCGAGCACACGGACCCCCTCCCTGCCGCTGCACATGCTTTTAATGCTAAGAGTTTTCAGAGTGCAGCCATGAAGGTGTGAAGCTGTTTGACTGTGTCACTGTCTCCAGATAAATAAAGGCAGTTTGTTAAAAAGACACAGTGAAGCCTGACCAGCGGTTGGTTTTATAATCTCTTGGAGCCCATCCAGGCCTCAGATATTCGCCAGGTCAGGTGACTGCTGAGGGGGCGTGACCTCACAGGTAAGCTCTTTAACAAGCCAGGACACTGTGACCTTTTACCTGGCTGCTCACCTGCCGGTCAGCGTCCAGCCGGGGGCCGCACACCCCCCGGAAACACACAAACCTGCAGCACCTCTGTGTTTCACTTCAGATTATTGGACGTGTGTTTCCAGCCGTCCAGACAGATTTGCTTTCCTTTCATTGTAACACAGAGTAAAACTAGCAGAAACGTAGCTGCTGCTAATTTATCAGAAGACGTCTCTTTCATCTTTGTGAAAGTCGAGCTGTTATTTCAACACATGTTGTCATGATGCAGCAGGTCGACAGGCTGCTCTCTCTCTCTCTCTCTCTCTCTGCCTGTTAGAGGCCGAACGGAGCCGCTCGTGTCCCGACGTTCAACCATGGAGCGCGTGCTCTCACATAACCACAGGCCTCAGCTGCTTTTCAAGAGTCTCTCGATGTTAAATTACATGTGTTTGTGTTGGGTTGACTTGGGCTGAATACAGGGCAGGATGGGCTGGGCGCAGTGTGGTCACAGCCTGTGGAGCTATTAATAACCCTGGCTGGTGTGGTTCCAACCTGCGACGGCACAGATTACCCACAATCATGGTCCCAGCTCACTGATCAGTGATGAGGAGCGGTGGGCTCCAGGGCCACCTACCAGGGATTTATTATGTGTTCTATTTTTCACTGTATTGTAAAAAAAAAAAAAAAAAAAAAAAAAAAGCACAGAAATTACAGGTTAACCAAAGTACAAAGTGTCTTTCCAAGAGAGAAACAGAAAAAAGAGTCAAACACTGAGAGGAAGCTTGAGAGCAAACTCCCACACAGATCTCTGAGATTAACGTGCTTCCACTCTGTTTAACTGCTATTTTAAATCAACCTACTGTCCAAGGTCTCCAGGTTTAAAATGCTGATATTTGCTGTGTAATCATTTCAAAATATCACCTGTCAGTCGAAGAGCAGGTAGAAGTCTCCCCCATGTCCAGCAGCTGCTGACTGAGTCTGTCGGCCGCTTCTTCTCTGAGGACGACGACATGAGGGAACTGATTCTGAGTCAGTGCAGAAACAGAGCTGCTCCTTATAGGCTCATCACAATCAGCCTCACTGTTTTCACATTCACACGTTTTTATACTTGAAAATCTAGAGATCAGAGGCCAGCTTTACTGTCAAGCTTCTTCTTTTAACTTTGAAGTAAATGATTTCCTGATCTTTCTCCTCCCTTTCACCAAATCTTTGGTTAAATGTCCTCACTTTTCCTTCTCTCCTCCGCTCCCTCCCTCACTACCTCTCCATCCTTCTAGATCTTCACTGGGAGTGAAAACACCTCCTCCTCCCTCTCCCTCCCTCCCTCCCTCCCACAGCGGTCTGTCCCTCGATCACTCGCTCCCTCCTTCACTGTGTGCGCTCAGAGCTCAGAGCTCCTTCCCTGACTCTTCACCTCGGCCGCTCCCTCGGTGTCTCTGTGGTTGGAGGAAGGATGCTGCCCCGCACACTCCTGGCTCTGCTGGGACTCCTCCTGATCTGCAAAGGTAAGAACAACACCAACGCTTGAGTTTATTTATCAGAGAAAATCAGAACTTCTGCTCCCTGTGAAGCTCCAATCTGCTTACAGTACAGTTTGTACTGATCCTGCAAGAAACTCAGATAAAAATAACTGTGTCGAACCCTGAATACCCACAAACAGACAATGTGTGTGTGTG
>JBBMOC010000252.1:0-21397 GCA_037975185.1 Centropyge bicolor | reverse complement strand
TTATGCACAATTCATAGCTGTCAATCTAAGTGGCGCCACTTTGATTGACAACTAGCCACTGACGGTCTAAAGGGCGTCACCCCGGCTAATTCTAGTCACTGAGTTTGGGAAAGAGATCGTCGTGGGGTTAGCCGGCTAGCAACGATATTTAGCATTTAACCTAGCTGGTTAGCCGTAGCTAGTTTGATTATTTTGAATAAAGCGTTCATTCGACCCGCCTCAGCTCCGCCCTCGCTCCACCTCTTTGTCCATATTTGGAGTAACCGGAGGTAGGCTACCAAGATGGCTACGCACTACGATTTGCTTCATTTTTGCTCTTCAGAAACCTATGGGTGACGTCACGGAAACTACGTCCATATTTTATACAGTCTATGGTTTTAATCAATATTCATCTTTTCTCCTGGTTCTGTTTGACTGTGGCCAAACCATAACATTTTCTTTTCAGTGGCCAGACGTGTTGGAGAACTCGGCCTCTGCATCATCGTTGACAGAATGATGTCTGTGGGTGAACTGTCCACTCGGTACATTTTTAACTGATGGGAAACAACTGTGTCACGTTCGCAGCTGCACCTGTTCAAAATACCAAATACACACTTTACACACTCCATTTTCGAGACTGGAAAACTTTGCATTTTTCATGTCCCATGTTAGAAAAAACGTCCGTCCTTCCATCAGCTTCAGTGCAGATCCAGAGGTGGCTCTGTGCCTTGGACCAGCAGCTGTCCTCAACCCAGGTGAAGCGTCAATGTCTGCGAGTGTTTCATGCTGCAACTACTTTAAAACTTTGTTTGGTTTCACCAGCACACTCCAGGCTGAGAGCTGCTGCCTCTACAGTGACGCTGCTGTGACGCTTTTCCACAGCAACACACAACCAGTCATTTGGTGTTTTAATGTGCGACGCTGCAGTTTTACTCAGAAACGACTTTGGTAGTTTAAGAATCACAAACAGATTTTATTAAATTAGTTTCAGCTGCTGGAGTGTTTAAGGGACTCGTGTGTGTGTGTGTGTGTGTGTGTGTATCATGTTGTGACTGTTGAAAGATTTCCTCTGATAAGAAACTCATGAAAATCTTGGCACAGTGTTGAAAACTTAAAACTGTTCTTTTTTTTATTCTGTATTTTCACCCATGGTTTGAAATAAATATTCATTTCAAAACATATGAAATATGTCGAGATGTGTTTTCATACTTGAAATGACCTGAACTGAACTCTGAAGTTTGAAGAGTGCACAACAGTTTTCATGGGACTGAAAGCTCCACACTTTAGCTGCTTAGCTCTGGAAAAAACAAGTCAACATTGAACCTTGTTAAAGAGTTTCCTTCTCAAACTGACTCTGTACACAGCTCCATGCTCATTCAACTGAAACACTACCAAGCAACAAGGCTGACTTGAAACACAATGACACTCAGAGAAAATCAAAAAGACAGAGGTTTTATTTGATCAGTCTGTGACCGACAGAACTGAACTGCAGCCACTTAGAGCTAAAAGTGAGACAGGAGAAAAACGTCAGGAATCGAGAAACCGTAACAGCTATATTCATTAACATAACTACGTCACCAATAAGCAGCTAAAGCGTCACTGATGACACGGACTTCACTGTGACTGGGCAGGAGGACGCGTGAACGACGTGACGGCAGGAAGAGTGAGATGAAAGTACAATCACAGTCATTATAAGTCCCCTAACGTCACACGAGCGTAGTAAGTTTTATTAATTTAATCTCAAACATCTGCTTCAGCAACGATACAGCTGTAGACGTTCAAACCAACATTATCCTGATAAACAGCAACGGCTTGATTACAACATTCAAATACTGTGGGAGACCACACACGTACAGAGAGAAAGTGGCTTCTGAAAATATAGACACCATTAACAGAAAGACACAAATAAAGACAGATGGAAGGAGAGAAGAGGTGTGGACAGAAGCTACAGAACGTTTTCCATTCAGTTGAATCACAGTCATCAGTCAGAGCTGCCCTCAGAGACAGCAGAGTGACACCACGCCAACATTGTGCCGTTGATCGACATCAACAGAGACCAGAGAGGAGGACAACACACTTCCTTTGAACTGACTGCTTTTCATGAGCAATATTAAAGGTGGTCATCAAATCAGCAGCATCCCAGCAGGATAGCTGTCCTCTGTCCCATCACCAGTTAGGACCTATGGACAGTGAAGACAGAGACATTTGGGTCAAGACGAACGGGTGGGTCAGTGCAGGAACAATAAAAGAGGATTTGGCCGGCGTGAATGAAGACAGAGGATGTGAGAGGGCAGGACTGGAGCAGCTCACATATGATTAGAAGCTGATCAGCGGGAGGGCGGGGAAACCGCCTTAAAACAGCAACATGTCAGCGGGTCACTACCCAACCGACCTGTAAGAGTGGACATGGAGCTGCCAGGAGACAGAGCAGCAGGCCTGCAGGGCTATTACACAACGGGAACAAATCTGACTAAATGTGTCACACTGAGCCTGAGGCAGTAGGACTGAGACGGCAGCCAGCGGCAGGCCAGCAATGGTTTGGGCTGTGGAGGCCGAGATGGCAGGAGCAGGGACATTATTTCTCACAGACTTTGGCTGAGGATTGGCCGTCTATGGCTAATTTATTCATACTTATATTTATCTATGTCCTGAATCCTGCAGATCCAGCTGATAATTCTCTGCAGGTTCATCACAACCACAGACACCTGTCACATTGTTTTCACACGGTTTCACACGGTTATGATGCTGACTGAGGCACTGAGTCAGCGGAGATGTTAAGTCACCTGCAGGGTTGCTGCGGTTGTTCTGTCGCCTCATTGGTCCAAGCCGGTTGTCAAAGCGATTGTTCCTGCGCTGGGGACCGGTGTTCGATCTGTATGAAGCTCCTCTCCTCGGGCCCTTAAAGAGGACAGAAGGGTTAAACATTCACTCTGGCCTCTACATGTCGCCTCAGAAAGGTCACAGGTCGAACTCCACTGAAACCTGACTAACGCTCACCATGTTGTCTTCTCGCCTCCTGCTTTGCTCCTCTGGCCAGCTGGAGAATTCCTCCTCCATCGGAGCCATTTTGTCCTGTCCTGTCCTGTCACTGACAGAAACATTAACACAGTTTGCAGAACTGCAGTTAGTGAATGTTAATTCATAACATCGCTTCTCTGCATCAGATGCCAAGAAAAAACATAGTTGTTGTGTTTTTTGGCAACTTTCATCTCTTTGTTAATGTTTCTTTTTGTTGGCTTAATGTGGGGAAAATACAATTTGATTTTACTGAATTTTAATTCTCAATAATAAATTAAAAGTCAGAACATGGTAAGTTTGGTAACTACCATGTTACTTAAATGTCCTATGATTACCGGCTTAATGAACAGTGATTCTGAATAAGAAGGAGTTTCATCTCACCTGACTGGACCTAGGGGGCGCTGTGAGATACTGTTCCCTGATATTGTGACTGTGACCCCCTCCAGCCTCTCCTGCCTCCTCCTCTCCAGGTCGTGCCTGAGGTCCCCCGGGCCTCGCACCGGCTGTGTGAGTGAATGAATGAATGAATGAATGAATGAATGAATGAATGAATGAATGAATAAACAAACCATCCAGCTATTCAGACAGTTTTCCACTGCTGTCAAAAGCCTCCACAGTTGTGTATTTACCTGCAGGGGTCCCAGTCTGGAGAACAGAGGCTCGTCATCAAGCAGTGAGCTCAAGTTAAAGCTGAAGCCTCTGCAGAACAGGAAAGCAGAGGAAGAAAGTTTACTTTGACAACCTGCTAACACTTGTCTAGAGGGAAATAATCAGCATCCTCTTCATTCATACAGCAGGTAAAGATGAAAACATTTCAAAGCCAATAAAACAGATTATAACTATAGAACTAAAATCTACGAGTGACATGACAGACCCCAGACTGGAAGAGCCCAGTCACCTTCAGTCTTTAACCAGGGTTTAGAGCAAACAGAAGAAATCTTCAGGTTTGCTCACTTTGAGGTGACAGATTTTAAAACCAGCATCTCCTCACCAGCTACAATCCAGTCACAGACACTTTTCTCTCAGTTGCTGCTGCCGTGTTAAAGTGCACAATGTTAAACCTGTCAATATTCTTATGAAGTGTATTTTTTCTGTTTTTCGTTTGATCGCTGAGCTCAAGGCAGTTTCACTATCACATCTTCACATCTGTCTGGGCAGGATTACAATCACAGGATGTGCTTTAATGATGTTACATAGCAGCACACTGGACTACCAGCAAAACCAACAATGAGCCTGTCTGTGAAGCGTGACGTACCGGTTTGAGCTGAACCTCTCGTCCAACGTCAGCTCCTCCGTCTCATCTTCAGAGAAGCTGCCTTTTTGAGGAGCTGAGAAACGCTCATTCAGGGTGACTCCATTATCTCTGAAATACTGCTCTGGAGGTGGAGACAAGAAACAATTAAAGAACTGAAATATGTCAAGAGGACGTCAGCACATTCTCTGGATAACTCATGCTGCAATAACTGAAAGTTTTAATCGCTTTGTCTGACAGCTCAACTTTATTTCTACTACTACCTAGATTTTTATATGCATCGACTTATATATTAATATATTAACCTTGAATCACCTTTATCACAACTACATTTCTGTAGTTTTAAATCGTAGGTTTGTCGAACTACAAATGACTACTCAAAAATCAGGATTTAGAACAGATCCCAAGACGAAGCAGATTAGATATGTGTGTATGCTCTGCTGACCTTTGACATGGTGCACCAGTGTGATGATTTCCTGGGCAAAAGTGCCAGTGTGCATGGCGGTCTCCCGGTATGTCCCAGAGTGCTCCAGCATGGGCAGGAAGTCCAGACGCTGGCGACCCACGTTGACCAGGTCTAAAGAGAGCTGCCTGTCTGAGGAGTAACACAGCGAGCTGCAGAGGACAAGAGAGAAGAAGGATGAAATGCTGCCGAACTCGCTCTGTGTAATGTGGACATATGAACATCAGGGTGACTGCTTCACTCCTGTCATAGCTTAAGTCTCTTCGTCGGTTTTAAAAGTCAGTAATTACAGTGGCTGCTGGAAAAATAGTTCAAAGTGCTGAAAAACAAAATATTTATGTACAATACAAATTTATTTTACAAAGACCTTTATCCCCATGAAATGAGTAAAAAAAAAAGATGAATAAGAGAAATATCTTTACCATACCCAACACACTTACCTGTGATCAGCAGCAAGGCGAAATAAGAAATAACCTACTAGAAAAAGTGTAATGTATTCTAATATTTACAACAAACAAATATGACCCTGCCACAGTTACACAGTCATTCTGTGGGGAACACTGACAGAGGCTTACAAGTGAACGCTGGAGGAGACCAAGACCTTCTCCTCCTTTTAACAGACGGGCGAGTTAAATGTCGGGTGAAAGTTCACACTTCTTTTCTTGTTTCAACCGTTAAAATCTTCAATCTGGCATCATCACTTTGGTCCTCATTTCATCAGATATTTCAGCCGCTGTGTGGGGCGGACTCCAGCACTGTCGTATGGCTAATCAGTCTTGGTCGCTCTTGATTAGTGGTGGCTTTGTTCAAACGTACCCAAGTCTCTCCAGGATTCGACTCACCCTCCTTCAGCTTTGGTTCCTTTCTGGAGAAGAATGTGGGATATTCTTGTTAATGGCTTCCATTTCTTCTCTTAAAAGCACTGGTGACACTTTGATTCCTCCTTTGGTCAGCATGGATAATCACGTTCATGACTCTGATGCCTATTTTTTTCAGTCTGATGATGATTGATGATGTCAATGTTGACAGCTCTGATTTTTCTTTTCAACAACACCGATGTTGCTCTTTCACCGATGTCTCTGGCTTGAATTTGTCCTGTTGTCAGACTGATGACATTTATGTTCATGGCTTCAATTTCTTGTGTAAACGGCACCAACGACACTTCAACTTCCTCCATTTCTCAGCACTGTTTATGTTCATGGCTTAGATTTCTGCTTTTTACAGCACTGACGACGCTGCAGTTCTCCATTTATCATCATTGATGATCTTGTTCATGGATTTAACTTGGGCTGATTTTCATGTTCTTGGCCTCATTTCTTCTTTTGGCAGCATTGATGTTTATCTTCATTGCTTTAATTTCTTCAATAAAGAGAAATTATGTTCAATCATTAAGTATGGTTGTGGCTGTCAGGTTTGTCTTCTTTGTCTTCTGTGGTTTTTCCAATCCACCCACGTCTGGAGCAAGCAGGACAAAACCGAGGCTTCCTAGCTGTTCACATTGTTCTGAACTTAAATCTTACAGATGTGTCTCGGCATTCGAGCAGTGGACATGCTTAAATCCTCTTCCCAAAATGAGTTTGTGACTCCATCCACAAACATATTTCATGATTTGGCCGATTAAGAAGAGGTGAATCTTCTGAAGGCTAAAGGCACGAATACTCCCAGGTCATTCACACAAGGTGGGAACTCGAGCCAGAACATGGTCTGTCCAATTCTCTCCACTTCGTCCATAACTGAGCAATGTACGCAGATTCTTTTATCCAAAATTAGATTCGGCATGTGGACCAGCAACTGCTCTCCTCTTCCTCTCAAACATCTTTATTTACAGCTTGTTATTTTCTGCTTGTGGTTTCCTTCTTTAGTCCCTCTCTCTGGTGTTGTGAAGACAAAGCAAGTGATACTGCTTTCTGACGAGGACCAAAAGCTTGTGCCTCTTCGTTTTCACAGACACTGTCGGTTTCTGTCAGCACTGTGACCAGACATTTCATCCCTCAGTTTCAGCAGGGGTGGGTTTATTTTTTGGGTTGATTATATATGATCCAACTTCTCAACCGGTCACAGATGGTTCTTCAGGAGTTACAGAATCAGAAATGCCAATCGTTGAAATCCGCACAGAGGCACATGTGCAGCACCAATAAGGAAGAGCACTGAGAAAATTGGTCCTATATATGGAGAGCTTTGTACAATGTAGCTGATCTGTGAACACCAGGTCTTCTGTTGGCAGTCATTGAGGATAGTTTCCATTTTCTGTCAAAGTGGCTCCAAAGGAAAGACTTCTCTTGAGGTCTACGATATACCATGACACCACTCGACTGAGAGACGACAAACATACTTCTCTGATGGTTGCAGGGTCTGTGTGACGGTCCTTTCCTGCAGACCACCCCTCTTCACTCATCTGCTTGATTTGAAAGTCTTCCTTCTTCTGTGATCATTGCAGACACACTGGATGGTCAGTGGTGAACATGAGGTTAAGTGAATCCTGCCAGAACAGCCTCTCCATTCCATAAATTGGGAACAGATGAAAACTTTCTCGTTACGGTGCTTTTCTCCCAGCAATCATCCAGCTGGTCCAGGGTTCACCTTTCAGCAATGGTCCTCAGTAATTCTTCACGGTCTTCAAGGTCTTCACGGGTAATCTGAGGAGAAGACAAACTGTGGCCAGTCAGTTGTCTACTTTTGGAGGTGCTGTGCTCTTCTGCATCTTGCTTTGAGGCTGAATACCAAATCATTCATCAGCCGTGCAGAGTTGATGCCTCAGTTGTTGAGCCAGTCAAAATGTAGTTAATCCTTCCAGACAAGTTTCCAGCTGGTGAGTGTCTCCTCGTCTTTGTGTAGACTGAGATGCAACCGACACTACCATTTTCGTACAAAGTGATGTATGTTTCTCTTCCTGACATCAATCCACATGTTTTCATGTGAGAAGAGCTTCACCTTTGGATGAAACCGTTTTGTGATTCAGAGTAACTTCACATCCTGATTGTATGATCCAGTATCCACGAGGGAACATAACTGAAGCGGTGTTACCGAATTCTGGCATTCTGGTAGTGTAAAACAAACTGCAACAAAATCCAATTAAATGAAAATATTGTGTTCTGTAATTATTAGCCTTTCCACCCAGCTTCAGCAACTTTCCATGAGCTTAGAAAGAGAAGTGTGAACTTTCACCTCTCACCCTTGATGAAATGATTAAAAATACTCTACCTTTTTTGGTTTACGGGTCGGCTCATGTCCACTTTGATGGTTAATGTTTCCTCCGTTACAGCGGCCATGTTATCGCTTTTCTGTACGTTCCATCCGCGCAGCCTCTGACGGGGCATTTTAGGATCCAAGTCAATCTTCATTTCATGTCGGTCCAGACTTCCAGGCCTGTCACGTTTCCATTGTTGTAGTCTGGGTTCTTCTGCCCAATCATGCTCTCCGTCAATGTGATCCTCATGACAAGCTTCCCTGAAGGGCCGGAACCCTGGTCTATGCTCTTCACGAGGAAGATCTTGGCATCCCTGGGAGGACTGCTGTAAGCGTGGTTGATTCCTGTGCTGTCCAGTCCTTCCACCCTGGCTGTGACTGACCCGCCCTCTTGCTGGGCGAAGGCCGCCCCTCCCCTTGTGGACCGTGGGACCATCCTGATTACCATATCTCACAGTATTTGGTCGATCTTGTGGCGTGGCGCTCCTTCGAGGTTCATGATAGTTGGGGTTTCTCCCATTGTCTTGAAAATGGCGTCCTTTTGTGTCTTCCCAATCATCCAACCTGCTGTCTGACATCCTGAAACGCTCCTGAGAGGAACCCATTGGACGGGGGCTCCTCTGTCGATCCAAGTCAGGGTCAAGATCTCTGTGGAAGTCAAACTGTTGCCACCGTGATGGTTCTCTGCTGCGTGTGATGCCGTGATCATGTTCAATGACAAGTGGTCGTGAGTGCTGAAATTCTCCACGGGGGAGGCTCTCCTGAGTGTCTCCTCCAAACGAATCTCTGGATGTGTCTATTGTGTAACGCTGCTCCCCAAAGTCCTCCTCATTCCTGTACCTGTGACAGCATGAGAGGAGGTGACATGGTTCAACAATTATTCATGGAAGTGTCACGTCTTCACATGTGGTTTTAAATTTACACTTGAAATTAGCTTTGGACTTATCACAGAGTCTATATCAATGATCTGATTTACCCTTTACCACCGTGACATGTAACGTTAAAACTACTTTTTTATTAAAACTTCCATTTGCATTAACAATTAGATTATGTTCAACATAAGACATGCAGATTTTTTTAGGAATCAGAGGAAGTTGCAAAGCAAGAAAACTTTAAGTCACGCAATGTTTGTTAAACTGGTATTTTAGATTATGGAAAATAAGACGTGATGACTGTGAGAAATTCTGTTCTATGGGCCATAAGAAGGATGAGAATCCTCTATAGTCTTCATTTTCCTTTTTCTGTGATAGTGCTGCAAAGCCTTTTGCTTTAAATTTACCCAAGGTGATTGCCGTCATCCATGTCTCTTCTTTGCCTTTTAAAAGGGGGATTTCTCTCTTGATGTGAATCCTCTCTTCGTCTGTCTCTATTCGGACCCTGTGTGTTCCTCCTTCCTCTTACCCTACCTGCTCCCGCTCTTTGGTCATCTGATCTTGCACTGGGACTGAGGTCTCTGAACCTCCCTCGACCTTTGCCTTGCTCCTCTTTCCTCCAGCTCATCTCTGACTCTCTCTGTTGGTGGTCTGAGTGAGACCTTGGTGTTGGCGGCAATCTTTCCCTTGTCAACCTCAGGGGCGAGTGGGGCGACCTCGCCCTGTTTTCAAAACTCTGGACGTGTTCTCTAAACCCTCCTCTGCGTCGATCTCCATCTCCTCCTCCATCACACAGAGGAGAAAGCCTCCTGTCATCACATCCCATCACATCTTGATGAGGTGATGGTCTCCTGCGGTAAAACTCCTCTTGGTTTGGATGTCGGTGATGCACAAAGTGGCGGTCACCTGAGAAAGGTGGGGATCTGCTCTGGCCTTCTGGGTACCTGTCTTCCCTGAAATAATCTAAGCGTTGTTCAGGATCTTCTCTGTGGCGATGGCTCCTGTCCATCTGATCCCCGTCCAGTTCTGCAATGACTTTGTAAGGATCAAAGTCAGGTTCCTCCCATGGAAATCTCCTGAAAAAGTATTTAAAAAAAAAAAAAACACACAGGAAAATCAGCATTTACATTGTTATTTAAAACAATAACAAAACTCAAAGCAAATAACTATGAATCATCTTTCCTGTATTTTAAGTTACACAGATCCTGTGGGACAAAAATATGAATATGAACCTTAAATTATGGCAATAAATGTACCTGTAATGTGGTGATCTGGACCGCGGTCTTGACATTTAGTCAACCCTTAAAGAAAGGAGAGATTTTTGTTTCAGGATTAAATCTGCAGAGAAAACACACAACCCTACTATAGAGACAATTACTGCTAAGTTACTTCACGTGATTAGTTATCTACCAGGATCATATTACAGAGTATGAATGACAATTAACTAGACTGTCCAGTTTCTGTCAACAAGGACAAGAATCTCCCAAAAGTCAGCTCCAGTGGCATCAAGCTTTTACTGTTGCAATATTGAAAGAGGGGTGCTGTGAAGAGGCAGGAGCTAAAAATGACAGAGGGTGAATAGAGGCGGGTCAGCCATGTACAACATAGGAAAAATTTATCTAAGTAGTACTTTGTAAGTCGTAATAGATTTCCTGCACGTGAAAGCAAATGATTCTCTTGCACAACCTCTATTACTACTTCATATTGAGTCAGTGATTTTTAACTTACTTTCCTGAAGTACTTTTGGATAGCATTGTATGGTGTTTTATATTATGTTGTTATATAACGTGATTTGTATTCAATTCATACAGTAGCTAGCTGCTTCAACACAAGAATTTCCCAGTTTGTGACAAGACTACTCTCCATCTAAACCTACTGCAGTAAAACCCCAAATAAAAGTATGACCTTAAAAATAAGCATCTTACTTTACGAAACTTTTATGAAGGTAAGATTTAATGCAGAGCTGTTGAATTAAGTCTGAACTGGTTTTCACTTCAGTAGAAGGTTTAATGAGCTGGTGACTGAGTCATGACAGGGATTCATTCTGATTCACATCAATCTCCAGTATGAAGGTGCACAAATGAATATTAATGGTAGACGGAGTTTCTTTAATTGACCAGAGAGAATGAGATATAAAATGTGACCTCACGTTTTATTTTTGTGCCATTAAGCTAACTACATTTCTTGACACTTAGCTTGGCCAAAGCTTAGCCTTTAGTGAGCAGATAAGCTAACTTTAGCTAACCTCTGTAGAGTTCACGGGATGTTTGGACCACTAGCTTGGAGTGGATACTTAACTACATTCGCCAAACTGTGCAGAGCAAACAAGCTAACTTTTGTCAGGCTAAAGCTAATTAGCAGTGAACGTTGTCTTACCTTCGTCCACGGCACGCGCCAGGCTAGCTAACAGCAGCTAGCTAACGTTAGCTAAAGCGACGATAAACGCACCAAAAAAACGCGATATGACGGAGTGTAAATTCACAACACGACCCTATTTATGAGTGGCTGTGACCAAAAGCTGGCTAAATATGTTGTTTCCCATTAAACCCTGAAAGAAAACGGCGGAGTTGACATCAACAAGCTAACGATGCGTGTGATCCTCAGACCGAATGAGCTCCAAATTTCCGCCCAGGGTTTTTCAAAGTAAAATGATTAGCTTTACAAATCCACAGTTCAACAAAAACAACAACAACAACAGAAACACATCAAGACTATTAACATGGATAAATTATTTGACTATAGATGTGAATATATTCAGTGTTTTTTGTTGTAACTGTTCACAATCAACACAATCAATGATTTACACTTCTGAAAAAAAAATACTGTCAATATTGAAAGTTGTTACTACATTTATTGCCCTGAATTTTGTTCATGTCTGCATTAACCTGATTTAGTGGCCCCCAGGACAAACAAGCTGCTGGGCCCCCATTAACCCCCAGTTCCCCCACGCTCATATGCGTAGTCTTTTATGCTGGAGCAGTTTCCTCAAGTCAAGTGTTAGTGTTCTGGGTCAAGAAATTACTACAGTTGAGGTTTATTATTATCTTTGGCTCAAACATCAACAGCAGAGTAACTCATCTAAATTTAACTTCATAGAGCTTTAAGATTCCTCAAGTGAAACCCTTGAAAAAAGTGATTTTTGTGAGAGTTAAAACAGGTTTCACTTGTAAATGGAAATCCCAGCTTCAGATGGTTGTTGTGATGTTATTGGTGAGTGTGACCCCCCCGTCCTCTGTGTTTCCTGTGCAGAGAGGAGGTGACAGCAGCCGCCTGCTCTGTGTTTTCTATTTTCTCTCCTCTGTTCCTGCAGCTGCTGCCTGTCACTCGCCCAGTCTTCTGGCTGGTGGGTAAAGGACGCCGTGGACGTCTCACCACCAGTCAGCCATGAAGCTTCAGCCTGCAGCTCTGGGTGCCGTCGTCCTGCTCACTCTGCTCTCGTCTGGTGAGTCACCGCAGGTTTAACTTGTGTTGTAAAATGGCTTTTATCAACTTTTCAGTTCAGCTGATGTTCGACTGACGTGTGTTTGAAGGCCCAAACTGACCATTTCAGTATAAAAGCAGCAAATGTTTGGTGTCTGTTGGAAGATCACCTTTACCAAACTGAAACATGGGACACGACTAGTCAATCAGTCGAACCACAGAAAATGATGCAACAATTTTGAAAAGTGATTTATTGTTTTAAGTCCTTTTTTGAAGCAAAAATGCCAAAATGTCACTGGTTTCATCTTCTCAAATGTAAATACTTACTGGTTCTATTAGTCTTTTATAACAGCTGGAGAAATCAAGGAGGCCGAATGTGTCGTCCTGGACTTTAGGAACCTTTGGCAGGAATTTATATATTTTTAATTTGACCAAATAATTGATTGATTCATTGTTACCCAACTTGCACTGCTGTGTATATTGTGTAATGACAATAAAGAAATGTTAAGTCTAAGTCTAAGTCTAAAACAATTGTCAGATTCAGATAATGAAAATAATTGAAGAAATAGTTTTCAAAAAGAAGGCAAGTTAACAAAATGTCCTAATAATATTTTATATACATATATTTAATTCTGATCTTATATAAAATGAAAACAATGTGTTTTTATCATAGTGTGACAAACCTCCATCTTATCAGATCAGTGGTCGAAGCAAACTGGGCTTTGATTGATCGACTGAAGTCAATACATGTGAAAAACCAACAGACGTGTCTGTGGTGAAGTGTTCAGAAGGAAAATGTCTGCCAGTCACTGGCAGTGCAGATGGCTGCTGGCGTCAGAGCAGCTGCCATGATGCCATGAAATATGACCGGCATGAAAGTATTCACACATACACACCCCGTTTGTTTTCCTGTGTGTGTGTGTGGAATGCTTCATTTACAGTTGGCTATGTTTATGTCACTGTAAACAACTGTTAACCAAACACACATATTTTATTCATTAGTTTAGTTTAACAACTTTTCTTCAACACTTGAAGAAATTTTGTGTTTGATTTTCATTTTGTATTTCTTTCACTTGTAGTTAGCATGTACTGTATTTGCGTACCATGTGAGGTACTTGTACTTTACTTTAATGTGTTCATTTTACCCTGCTTTATACTTTTCCTCTACATTTCAGAGAAACATTGTCCCTACCTAAAAAAGTAGCTGCAGCCTCAGAGTATTTTCACAGTGTGGATTTGCTCTGTTTCCCTCAGTAAAAGCTCCTAATGCTTCGTCCACCGCTGGCATTCATCGCCCCTCCCTCACACATGTTGTGAACACTCACTGGACATTAGGTGCTGGGAAAGAGATGCACTCATTGAGGCACTTTCCATATTAATCAGCAATCATCATCCATTAAAATCCTGGATTATGAGTGTTGTACTTTATGTTTCCTGTATGTGCGTGACAGTGCATGTTTCACTGTACTGAACTTCCACCTGCTCATGTGTCCTGTGGAACCGGCTGGGCTTTGTGGATTCATGACTCTTTTCTTTGTTGATGCCCAGTTGGAAGAAATACAAGTGACTTAAATGTGAACGTACAACTGTTAAAGTGTGTGTGTGTGTGTGTGTGTGTGTGTCAGGGTGCTGGGGCAGGAATGAGGAGGAGCGTCTGATCAACCACCTGCTAAAAGAGCGCGAATACAACAAAGAGCTGCGTCCTGTTGAGAGGCAGCAGGACACCGTCGATGTTTACCTGGCACTCACACTCTCCAACCTCATCTCTCTGGTACAGACTGTGTGTGTGTGTGTGTGTGTGGTTCAGTATGTCGCTGACGTAATAGTCAGTAATATCATTGACGCTGTATGACTCACTGAAGTGTTCCTCATGGTGAAGGCCTACATGTGGCTGTGTTTGGAAACTCCGTCATGTAGGCCAAACATTTTTCATTTCATTCGTCTTCGTCTTGTACAAAAACACCATTAAAACTCAGATGTTAGATGTCATTTTAAATGTTTACATTTTATATAGAACTGATCAAATTCAGATGTAAAATTGAATCCAGGCTCCCAAGAAATTATCTGTAAAACAATAATAAATTAATAATAAAACACTAGAAAATGCAGTTAATAAACTACAATCAGATCTTGTTAATAAGTAACTGAACATTGTTTTGATACTTTGAACAAAGTACAAGCTTGAAATGTGAGTTTTGAAAAGCAAAAATGTCAGAAGGTGAAGCAGTGGAAAGAGGGCCGGATGAAGAGCTGCTCCTCTTCTGTCTGATTTATTCTCCTTCATTTGTAGAAAGAAGTAGACGAGACCCTGCTGACGAACGTGTGGATCGATCACGTAAGTAAATGACTCACTTCCTCCTTCACTGTTCACTCAAGCAGCGTTTTCCTCCTCAATCCTTTATACGCGTGTGTGTGTGTGTGTGTGTGTGTGTGTGTGTGTGTGTGTGTGTGTGTGTGTGTGTGTGGTGACAGACGTGGAATGACTACCGGCTGTCATGGAACACGACAGAGTTTGATGGCATCGATGTTCTCCGCCTGCCGTCCAACATGGTGTGGCTGCCGGAGATTGTGCTGGAAAACAAGTCAGTTTCCTTCTCATGTCTTTTCATGTGTGGAGAGTGAAACGTTCCGAGCCGCAGTGATGACATGACAATGAGCTCCTGTCACGTGGCTTCGATACAGTCTCTTTGATGAGCTGAGAAGTAACTGTCGGACTCTTCTGTTTCCAGACGTCCTGATCCTTTTGTGTGAAAGTCATGTGATATGATTGACAGCTCCAGGACTAAACAGACTTTGATTTTAGATAGTTTGGTCTCAGTGTATTAAGTTTGACCTCTGATGTCACTGTAACGACCCGCACTCGTCTGTGTGTGTGTTGAAATCCTCCCAGTAACGACGCCAACTTCCAGGTGGCCTACTACAGCAACGTCCTGGTGTTTCCTGATGGACTCTGTTACTGGTTACCTCCTGCCATCTTCCGCTCGTCCTGCTCCATCAACGTCAACTACTTTCCCTTCGACTGGCAGAACTGCACTCTCAAATTCACGTAAGCTGCTGGAACCAGACAGAGTCGTGTGTTGTCAGTGTGTGAGTTTACATTAAGGCGTCTGACATATTTGACGTAGATTAGAATAGTGAAGTGTGAAGATACTGAGAGAAAAGCTTGGTCAGAAAGGTGCACAAGTCCACAAACAAAAGAAAGGAAGTTGAGCTTCCAAACCACAAATCAAGAGCTTACAACCAAGCGGCAACCTCTGGCGCTGAAAAATGAAGCCAATGCGGAAGTGCAAAAAAGCTGCAGTTCCTCCAATAACCACTAGAGCAGGCCACAGAAGGGAGTCAATTACATTTGAGCCCCATGTTAAAATGTCCGATTTTACCACAGAAAAAAACATATTTACAGCCTGGTTCAAAACATGGCTCTAGTCTCATAAGCTGTTTTTCTACTCCATGACAACTCTGGGGGGGCGAATTTTTTTATAAGGCGTTCGTTTAAAATATACAGCATACATGATTATGCACAATTCATAGCTGTCAATCTAAGTGGTGCCACTTTGATTGACAACTAGCCACTGACGGTCTAAAGGGCATCACCCCGGCTAATTCTAGTCACTGAGTTTGGGAAAGAGATCGTCGTGGGATTAGCCGGCTAGCAATGATATTTAGCATTTTAACCTAGCTGGTTAGCCGTAGCTAGTTTGATTATTTCGAATAAAGCGTTTTTTTTTCCAGCCAATAGCGTTCATTCAGCCGGCCCATAGGACCCGCCTCAGCTCCGCCCTCGCTCCACCTCTTTGTCCATATTTGGAGTAACCGGAGGTAGGCTACCAAGATGGCTACGCACTACGATTTGCTTCATTTTTGCTCTTCAGAAACCTATGGGTGACATCACGGACACTACGTCCATATTTTATACAGTCTATGCTTACAACAAGATCAGAGCAAAGAGNNNCCACCTCTTTGTCCATATTTGGAGTAACCGGAGGTAGGCTACCAAGATGGCTACGCACTATGATTTGCTTCATTTTTGCTCTTCAGAAACCTATGGGTGACGTCACGGACACTACGTCCATATTTTATACAGTCTATGCTTACAACAAGATCAGAGCAAAGAGATGTAAACCAAAACTTCTCGACTAAGAAACCACAGATCCACGACAGCTCAGACCAGCTGCAGGTGTTTGTGCTGCGGTGGCTCACGTGTGAACAGACATCCCATTTTTGTAAATGCATGGCGTCTTTCGTGTAAACTCCATTTCCCATGTTGCTTTGCAGCTCTCTGACCTACAATGCCAAAGAGATCAGGATGCTGCTGAAGGAAGATGAGGATGAAACCAACAAATGGACGGTGGAGTGGATCATCATCGACCCTGCCAGCTTCACAGGTGATCGTCCTCCCGGCCTGCCTCACACACACACGCACACACACACACACACACACAACCTGCTGAGGACTGAGCACTCTCTGTCTGCCTTTTGTCCTCGCCGTCATTCCTTCCACAGAGAACGGCGAGTGGGAGATCATCCACCGACCGGCCAAGAGAAACACCTACAAGCACATTTCCATGGAGAGCAACAAGCACCAGGACATCACCTTCTACCTGGTCATCAAACGCAAACCTCTCTTCTACATCGTCAACATCATCATCCCCTGTGTGCTCATCTCCTTCCTGGCGTCGCTCGTCTACTACCTGCCCGCTGACAGTCAGTGCACACTCACCTCTTTACAGAACTCCCCATCAGTTCCACCTATCCCCACTTACATCTGGTGGATTCAGGACATGGAGCTTTTGTTTTATATGGAGAAAACAAAGAGCCAGAATCCTGAATGAGAGAAAAAAAAATACATTGACCCGACATATAAAGGAACAAGCTCAACCTCAGTATGGTCACATCTTTTCTCCTTACCTGTGTTGTGTGTATTTGTGTGTGTAGGTGGTGAGAAGATGACCTTGTCCATCTCAGTGCTGCTGGCTCAGTCTGTCTTCCTGCTGCTGATCTCTCAAAGGCTGCCGGAGACGTCCATGTCTGTCCCACTTATTGTCAAGTAGGTCACACACACACACTCACACACACTCACTCACTCACTCACTCACTCACTCACTCACTCACTCACTCACACACACACACACACACACACACACACACACACACACACACACACACACACACACTCACTCACTCACTCACTCACTCACACACACACACACTCACACACACACAATCACTCACTCACTCACTCACTCACACACACACACACACACACACACACACACACACACACACACACACCCTGTGAGTTACCTGTAGATGAATTAACTGTTTGTCAGTTCCCTTGTGCCAACGGGTATTGATGATCTAACTGAGCTGTGATGAAACACACCAAGTCCATGAGTATGGGGATGTGACAACAGACCAAATGAAATCTTCTAGAACAGAAGTGACAAAGTCAAAGACTTAACCAAACCCTGGAAATAGGAGAAAAGCAGGGAAAACAACAAGGTTTAAGATTTGATGAATACAAGCCTTTTTTGTATGTAATTGGTTGTAGGTGATTTATGGGAGTTGCTGCTTTTTCCTTTTGGCAGAATCTTTTTAATATTTTTAACTTAATATTTGAAAGGAAACAAGATCTGTAACATCAAATAAAATGTACAGTAAAGAAGCAAAGAAAGAACAAAGCTAAAGCTCTTTTGAATTGTTCAACAGAACTTGAGATGTGTGTGTGTGTGTGTGTGTGTGTGTGTGTGTGTGTGTGTGTGTGTGTGTGTGTGCGCCTCAGATATTTGATGTTCATCATGGTGTTGGTGACGGTGGTGGTGTTGAACTGTGTGGTCGTCCTCAACCTGCACTTCAGGACACCGAGCACACACGTCATGTCTGAGTGGACCAAGAAGGTAACACACACACACACACACACACACACACACACACACACACACACACACACACACACACACACACACACACAGTGTTTGTACAGTGTGTGAACCGAAGAGTTAATTTTTTTGAAAAAACATGCTCAAAGTTCTCGTTCTGACTTTAAACACGCTGCTGTTGTTTGTCCCAGTTCTTCCTCGAGCGGTTGCCTCGTATCCTGCGCATGTCCCGCCCTGCAGAGGCGGAGCCGTACTGGGATGGAGCGTTGCCACGGAGATCCAGCTCTGTGGGCTACATGGCCTCAGCAGAGGAGTACTACAGCGTCAAGTCCCGCAGCGAGCTGATGTTCGAGAAGCAGTCAGAGAGACACGGACTGATGACCAGACCCACCCACGCAGCCAGTACGTCCAGTGATGTCAGCGGATATTTAACCGGCAATAACGTCATGTCTTGGCCACTTGTGGGCAGTAGAGAGCACCTTTGAGGTTGCTATGGCGAACAGTTGCTTGTCCACATATTTGCCTCTTCAGCTGCTAAATGCTCCACGACGTCCAGCAGCTGGTCTCCAAACACAATGACATCATGTTCTCACAGGTTTAATAACCCACTGTGTGTGTGTGTGTGTGTGTGTGTAGTTGTGAAGCCACAGGAGGAGGGAGGCATGACGGATCAGCTGTATGCTGAGATCAAGCCAGCTGTGGACGGAGCAAACTACATCATCAAACAGATGCGCAACAAGAACGACTACAACGAGGTGAGGCGAAGAGAAAGAGGGACTGTCGAGTCCCGTAGGTGTCGCTCATGTCGATGGTTTGAAAAGACGATTATTGCACGTGGTGGCAAAATCAGTCGTCCACATACTTTTGGCCATGTATGTAAATCAGATATGTAAATGAGAAGAACAACGTGTCTCTCTTCACAGGAGAAAGATAACTGGAGTGGGATCGCCCGCACGGTGGACCGACTGTGCCTCTTCCTGGTGACCCCAGTGATGACCGTCGGCACCATCATCATCTTCCTGATGGGAATCTGTAACCACCCTCCACATCTGCCCTTCAAAGGCGACCCACATGACTACAGAGAGGAGAACCCCCGGCTGCTGTGACACACACACACACACACACACACACACACACACACACACACACACACACACAGGCCTCTTACCTGCTTCTTTAGGTTTGTTTTTCCAGCTAAATAGCTGTGTGTGTTTTTCTTAAATTTGAAGTGAATAAATTCGTATATTACTGCTTTAATTTAATTTGTTTGGTTTGAATAAACATTTAAACTCAGGAGACGCCTTTGATTTTTTTTTCCTCCTCAGAAATCTTTATTTTGTCAAATTAACATAAAGAGTGACGGCAAAATACAAAACAAACAAAAAATCATCAGCTAGATGAGAAAAAGGGCTGAACGTGATGCAGCAGAACATGCCTTCTTCATGGTCACAACATTAGCCACAATGTTGCACCAAAAAACGTATCCTCCATTTTACAGCCTTCTTTTGCTGTGAGTGTGATGCTGTTTGGGTCCCTGTTGGAGCAGGAAGTTTGAATTCGAATGGTTCTTCTAATAGGCCGATTATTCCAGTACTGAACTAAGAATAGTGGAGAAGTGTGAGCGACACGTGGTCTGCCCTCCTCTGAGCAGTTTGCATTAGCTGGCAGCAGTCGGGGAGAGTCAGTGAACGAGATCAGTGTGTTGTCATGGCAATTTATCCTGCATCTCTAAACTGCTCAGAGTTTATGTTTGTGGTTAACTGGAGGTTAGTCTGTGTAAGCCCCACCCCTCCACTATAATTGGAGAAAAATGATTTGACATTTGGAAGAGCCAGTCATCATCAGTGCGTGGATTATGAGTGTCTCAGTCCGCAGGTCGATGGTGTTTAGAGACGGCAGCTCAGCCCGATGATGTTCTCTATGAAAGATCTGGATTTTAGTGTCTCTGCCGGCTTCTGGCTCCAGACGTCTGAGCAGCCAGTGGCCGGATTAAAGCAGCTTTTATCTACTTAATTGTTATAAAATGAGAAACAGCTGGTAATTGCCAGAACTTGACACATCCAATATCAACTTCCACTATCATCCAGAAATATGTGGAAATTAACTGCACTACTCCATCATTCCACAAGGTGGAGCTGTGACAAATCAGTTTACACTGGTGCTCACCCACAGTTATACTGTGATAAACTGAAAGAAAGAATGAAATCCAGGTCCAAGTTCCAGGTGGAGGAGGTGGAGCAGAAGGAGTGGAGGAGTCTCAGTGTGTCTGCAGAGACTGTGGAGAAGGACGGAGCAGCAGCAGAGCAGTCCACACACACTGAGGACACTGGGTCACATCCAGGGGGACACACAGGGACCACGGGGGACTGGACACAGTGTGTGACCCTGGAGCTGATCTCAGAGCAGTTCACTCTGCAGCACTGAGCCTCAGCTCCACCTGCTGTGATTCCTCCGTCAGTCAGTGCTGGATGAAGCTCTCCTCTCCACCTCCACCTCCCAGTAACATGGAGTCAGAGCCTGGAAACACACAAGCTGCTGCTGCTGCTTCGACCTCTGTGGATCATCAGGAACAGATCATCCTCTCTCAACATCACAACGACTTCCAGCTGGTGAGAGAAGAAGACAGACAGAAATAAAGCAGTGTTTCCAGAGAGTTCCTCCATCAGCTGTCAGTCAATGAGGCAGCACATCCAGCATAAAGAGCAGAAGAGCAGCAGCTGAGCAGCAGCCAGCTTCCTGTCACCTCTCATCTGAACGTGTTGGAGTCACTGAGCTGGAAGCTCACACACCTGCTCACACTGTGGCCACAAGTCTGTCCACTCTGCACATTCCACTCCAGGACACAGTGGAAACAAAGAGCTGACGGTCCCTGAACGCATCATCACTGAACAAACTGCTCAGTGATGGATTTCCTCTTCTTACATGTGAACTGCTGCTCAATTCAAAAACAGCACTTTCTCATTTGATTTGTCTTTCGGAAATTTCTATTGACAAGTTTTGGACAAAACTGATCGATGTTAAAGAGCAACTTGTCTCCAGCTGAACAGCAGTGTTTCACAGTTTTCTCATGATTTCTCTTTCAGGTCTATTTCACGCTCTTCTAACCCATGTGATGTCACAGTGTACTGACACACCCTGTAGTACACTTCTACATCACTACAGCAAAGTGACAAGTTCAACCACTGGAGGTCAGAAAAAAGTTGCTCTTGAAAGAGGAACTTTTCTTGTGCTGTTCACACAATCACACAGATTCTTGTTGGCACATGATGTTAATAAAGATCAGCTCAGATTTGATGGTGGGACAGTTTGAATGAGGACCTCTGTCTCT
>JBBMOC010000251.1:203653-217098 GCA_037975185.1 Centropyge bicolor | reverse complement strand
TGTGTGTGTGTGTGTGTGTGTGTGTGTGTGTGTGTGTGTGTGTGTGTGTTTGTGTCACCTGTGCAGGTGGGTGACCTGGTGTTCTCTCAGTTCATCGTAGCCAATAAGGACATGGAGCCGGAGCTGGTGTGTATGGACAGTTCAGGACGAGCCAATGGGATGGGAGTATTTGGAGGAGGAGGTCTGCTCTTCACCGTCTCTCTGGGACTCGTCAGAAGGTAATGTTTGCTCTGATGCTTGCGTCTAAATGAACCAGCGACTCCACGCTCTACTGACTGGTCTGGTCCCACCCCCCCAGACTGCTGCGCCCCCACAGTGAGGTCCTGTCTGACCTGCAGCAGCTGTTCCCCTGTGAGCTGGTGGTGGGGATGAACGGCCGACTGTGGGTGAAGTCCTCCAGCGTCCAGCAGACGCTCGTCATCGCAAACCTGCTGCAGAGCTGCGACACCATGACGGCCCAGCAGAGGCGGCAGCTGTTCCAGAGGGTGGCACAGGGGGCGCTGTAGACAGCAGCAGATGCACCTGCAGCTGGGGTGACACGGTTGTTCTGCTCTTTCACTCTGAAGGAAGAGCCTGTCGCAGCCCTGCTTGTGTTGATGGACAGACAAGACTTTTATGGTCAGAGAGTCACATGACAACTGAGGAAGACCATGAGATGTGACACACAATGAGGGAGCGAAAGCATTTTTCTTGTCCTTTAATATGGAAACTGAAATGTCCAGTTCCTCTCATTTCTGCTTCAATTTGATTTCCTGTGTAAACACAGTCAGGATCTGGATTCAGCTCTTAGTTTCAGTGATGATGAGTCTGGAGACTGACGATGTTTAAATCTGCAAATCGATGGGTGATCTTTCTATTTTTGCAATAAACACGTTGGTAGCACTTTGTTGGACACGTTCCTTCACTTCCTGCTCTGCCTCTTCCTCCAAACAGCTGCGAGCTGTAAACAGTCTGAGGGCTCTGAGTGAGAGTGTCCTGCTTTCACATGAGTTCATCACAGCCCTCAGTGCATGGAGCCCAACAAGCCCAGAGCACAACACAACAGAGAGGAACACAGGAACAGGCTGTGACTGATCACGGACATCAATAAAGCAGGAGACTGAGCCAGATCATAGTCGACAGTCAATGGAAATATAAAAGCAGCCCCTTTGTTTTCACTTCCATTTTTCCTGAGTTTAAGACTTTTTCTGTGAGCACAAAAAGCTTGTTCCTCCCAGATTTAGGGCACAAAGTCACTCAACTCCATGTTAGTGAGGACGTCTAGAGTCTCTCTTCAGATCAGAGTGGACTGAGACCACGGGAACAGTCTGACACCAAACCAAACACTTCACCTTCACACAGCTGTCAGGTGACAAAGTCTTCCTGTAGAAACACTGTTGATGTGGGAGAAATGATGCGGGCTGGTTTCTCCAGATCTGCAGCCTCCTCTTACGTAAGTTGGTCCTCCAGCAGGTGGAGCTGTTTCTCCACCTCAGACTCTCCTCGCGGCCTGGCCCAGGTCTTCAGTCTGAACTTCCTGCCTCCTCCTCTTCAACTTGTTTTTAGTGGCCTCGTCAGAAACACGTCCAGATGTTTGTGTCAGAGTGGATCCGATGTGAGGCCTTGCTCTCAACACAACCTGGAGGAGTTCCACATGCAGCTCGACCGCTGGCTGCTTATTAAGGGGAAACCTTTGGGCAAAAACCAGGTTGACCTGGACGACATTAAACTACAACAGGAACAGACACTCACTCCTCCTCCATTTCTTCCAGTGTGTTTAACTGTGATCTGATCAAAGCTCAGCTTCTGATTGTGTTTGCTGGTAACAAAACAGTGATGATGTGTCTAAATATTTACACCCACTAACTACCAGCCAAGTTAGCTAACTGGCAGAGCTAATGTTAGCATGCTAACATATGAGCCCTTCACACTGAGAAGTGAAAGACTTGATATACTGTTGACATATGTGGCTCGACTCTAATGA
Organism: Centropyge bicolor; assembly: GCA_037975185.1. Classification (NCBI taxonomy): domain Eukaryota; kingdom Metazoa; phylum Chordata; class Actinopteri; family Pomacanthidae; genus Centropyge; species Centropyge bicolor. Next base: position 215,135 of record JBBMOC010000251.1, on the reverse strand, counting down.
GGTCAACTGACAAGCTTTAAGTTACACTTAGTCAAATTAAAAAACATGATGCTAATAATCACACTGTCAGTTAGCTTAGCTCCCTTTGAACACAGATTTGTACATACAGGCTGTATTAGAGAGAGTGAAAGGAGACAGGAGAGTTCAGGCATTCAGACCAGCATCCAGCTCGAAGACCACAAATCTGAGACACACACAAGCTAGAAAAGTGAATGTGGACCAACAGGAAGTGGATTCTGAAATCCTCTCTGAGTCGTCTCAGTTTGTCAGACCTTTGAACCTCTGGATCAATCAACAACATCCACACAGAAACACCAAGGTTCTGTTTACACTTCTGTCTGTGAGGCCCTGAAGTAAAACTGTGAGTTGAGTGTTTCCTCAACTGACCTCAGACCTGCAGCTGGAGGAAACATGAAGTCTGTCCGCTCCCGCAGAGAAACGAACACCAGCCCCTGAATCAGACCTGGATCGAGCAGGAAAAGCAGAGAGCAGCAGGAAACGTCAGGCGTCGGTGAAGAAACAAGAGTCACAATCAAACCGAGGAAAAGATCTGGAGAGAGAAACATGTCACTTCCTGTCAGTCCTGTTGCTGCAGCGTAAATCCTGTGGGGACACGTGTCCTCCAGCGTAGAGACTCAAACAAGGAGCATCAAACACACAGACACACGGTTCACTTCTTCACTTCTATTTTTCATCCTCGTACATTTACAGACTGGTTCCCTCCACCAGTTCAACCACTTCAATCATTTCCATCATTTACACTGGATTCATTTTAAGGCACATTGAAGGTGATTCATTCACTTAATAACAAAATAATAATGGAGATTTTTGGTCTGAGAAACAAACAGCCTGTCAACAGCTAAAAAGAGATTTAACATTCAAGATAGGAAACAGCACTGTCTCACACACACGTTCGCACAGCTATATTTGTGAGGACATTGCATTGACTTCCATTCACTGTGGACNTTGGGAGTTTTGTCCAAACTGGATCAACAATGAGACGAATACCTGCAGCTGTCAGGCGTTAAATGAACTCTTTGGTTTCCTTTTGACATACAATCCACTTATTTAAGGAGTCTGGTTATATTTTGGTTGAGAGCTGATCACGATCCAGTTTTTAAAAAAGCAACTGATTTTAGTCAAATGAAGAATTTGCCCACTGTGGGAGGAATAAAGCTTCATCTAATCTTAACTTTGGGATTGTTGTGAAAAGATAAAGATTAAAGATGAATTAAAACATTAATCAACCTGATTATCAAGACCTTTTAAACACACACACACGGCAGGTTGAGTGTTTAGATCTGGTTCTGAAACTGGTTCCACACATTGATGAATAAACTTCTTTCTAGATGGTGAGAGTGACGTTTGAACCTGCTGAGCCTCCGTCACAGCTGCACAGTGAACACAGCAGTGACCGTTATCTCCTGTGCTCCCAGTGCGTCCTCACAGGGACCTGGACTGATCCGTGTCTGTGCTGCTGTCTCTGGTCTCTGTGGACGTCTCTAACAGGAGCTGAACATAAACATCCCACATGTAACGTTTAACATTTGATGGTAACTGCACTGTCGTCCTCCTGTTGGTGGAGTCTGACGCTCGACTTCTGAGGCCGATACACGTATTGATGAGCTTTAACAAATCAAACTAGGGTTAAAATATGGATGGAAAGTGTCACATGTTCAGCGTCTCCTGAAGACATTCACGGTGTCATCAGAACCAGAGACTCAGATCTATGAACAGAACCAGGGATCAGTGGATCAGACCAGATCCAAACCCATTCTGTTTATTACCCATAATCCCACACCAGTAAACCGCGGACCATGTGACCCAGCAGTGCCGATTGTCTCTGACTGATTTTCAAAATAAAAGGCTCGTGCAGGATGTGCCACAGGAGCAGCATCTGACCGACAGATAAAGAAAGCCGATTGGTTACAGCCAGCATCCAATCAGAAACGAGTCCTCAAGGCCCTGCAGAGAAATAATTAAAAAAACAACACACACACACACACACAAACTTTCAGTCTGTCTGTTTGTGCAAAAACCAGAAGAATCAAAGAAACAGCAGAAACAGCTGTTTGAGTCCAGCACATCTGGTCCACCTGGACCAGAACGTTCAAGTGTCAAAGGCACGTTTGGTTTTCACTGCTTCAGTCCACATCGGTGCAGCTTTCATCCTGCTGCCAGCCGTTCGCCGTCATGGTTTCCCCACATCCACTGTGATCTTAGTGAACAGGTCAAACTTGTCTATTTTCACCACTTTGTAGGAGAGAGAGTTAATCCCGTCTTTGCCCATTGTCTCTCGAGTGTGACCGATCCTGTCAAACCTGAGAGGAAAACACACAAACAAGACTTTTTCTGTCAGCAGGTGAAGCACTCATCACTTCACCTGTTCATCCATTCATCAGTTCATCACCTTATACTGACACTCGAGACAAAGACTGAACAATTTCTTTGGTATAAAAATGTGAAAAATTACAGGAAATATCACCACATCCATGCAGCACNACTTGTCCACGGACACAGACAGGTGTCGAGGCTGACCAAAACACTTGTAGGTGTTGCGGTCATCCATGGGGATCAGGTCCACATCGCTGAAGACAAAGCACTCGTAGCCGTACTCCTTCAGAGCCTCCGCGTAGCCGATGTTCAGGAGCTTGGCTCGGTTAAAGGTCTCATCTCCGTCCTGATGAACAGACGCAGAGTTAGAAACACATCTGACTTCAACACCCCTACGCTCTCTGTAAACATTCATATCTCAGAGGTTAAAATGCATCAAGCATTCATACAACGTTCATCTTCTAGCTTCAAGGAGAAGCTCTTGAAGGTCAACATTGAACATGACAGCTATCAGAGCCATCAGAGGTCAACTCTTTCAAGGTGCAGGAGATAAACACAGTGTCAGCTTCAATGGCCCTTTCCTAACATCTTTTAGTTTACAGCCATGCTGGCAGCTCTGTGAGGCTGTGAGGACATTTGTGTTTCACACGTTATGGCCGTCAAACATCGGAACAATAAAAAGATGACAATAAAAAGGTGAATTTAGTTAAAGGTAAAGATTCCCTGAATTGCCTCCAGCTCAGAGGATAACAGCAGGTTGTTTGTGCATTGTTAGCCTCATCTGAATGTCTTTATTGGGCTCTGACAAAACGAGTTCACCGAGTCTCTCCTTTCACTGTCTCGCCTGCAGGCTGGCATCCAAAGCACCCCACCTCCACTCTGATCATATCTAAGGCAGACGCATGCACGCATACAGCAGGCCACACCTGATCAAGTTTTAACCCACTCGTCACTGGTTAATAACAAATATTTCAGCTTTCCCTCTCTGATATGAAGCAGAGCTGAGTCTGCTGCTGACTTGTGAGAACTCTACCTCAGGTGTCTACGGCAGGTATTTTCAGCTCTAAACTCAACAAACAACACTGGCAATGAGCTCTCAGGTGTGAAGTGTTGTTTACTGCCTGTAGGACTGACAGCAGCTGCCTCGACATGTTTAACATGCAGCTGCAGACCGAGCAGACGTTCATATGAACAGTTCACCCTGTGCAGACAAATGATTCAGGCCTGAAATAATGAAGCCAACCTGCAACACATGTACGAATGACAGAAACAAAACATATGGACTGATCTACAAACAAAGCATTCATAGTCAGACCACTGTGACGTGGTGAAGTGAAAAAGGTAGATTGGATCTGCACATAATATGATCCTATATATTATATGAATATCATCAATATTACACACTCGCCACTTTAAATGATGGTGGTCATATGTACATTATAAACTTCATTTCAGTAACGCAAGCACTTTGTAAACTGTCACTGATACAATGATGTATCTGACAGAGGTTTTTCTGTGTCTGTGGCTGAACAGGAAAAGGCAAACTGTGGTTAGGAGACTGTTTTACATGAACGCNTGTCTTCCTCCCTCCTCACCTGTCTGTCTGTCTTCCTCCCTCCTCACCTGTCTGTCTCACTGACGGTTGAATGTGTGAAATTAAAGCGTTTCAATTGAGAAAACTTTATTGTGATCTTCTGAGAGCAGCTCTTACCCAGCAGAGGTGATGTTTCGGGGCATTTCTCCAGCTTCTTCTCCTCCGGCTGGTCTCGGAGCTCCTGCGGCCGGGTCCCGGTCTCCTGTGGTCCGGTTCTCGTGGTGAACTCGGGGTGTCTCACCTGGTTCGGTTGGGTCACATTATTCTGGGACTGCTGGTTCTGGACGAAGGCGCTGCGGATGTCCAGAGAGCGGACGTAGAAGANGAGCATTTCTCTGCTTTTCAAACTGTCCATCCAGAGTTACAGGAGTGTGACGACAAATAGTAAATGATATGATGATAAATCTGTGGTCAAAGTGCAGATAACTATCCTGTAGATTTACAAACAGATGATAATATTTCCTCCATCTGCTGAGGAAGAGCCTGTGATCAAAAGCTCGAGAGCGGACACTGTTTGACATCACATACACGAGGACGTCTGTCTGCATCCGTTATGTGTCAGGTGTTTACCTGCAGACGACAGCTTGATGTCAGCAGCAGCCTCCAGGTAACCTCGACCCTCCAGCCTGAACTCCTGAGGGACCGGCGCTGGAAACTCCTTCATGCGCTCCGGCCCTCCCAGCGGAACCTGAAGGCACCATCACACAGGTATCAGCACGACTCCTGATGTGTCACTCAGGGTCTGTGGTCTGTTTAATCAGCTGACCGTGATCATGTGACCACAGCCCAGACTCTCACCCCCAGCAGGACGCCGCCCGCGTGTTTCTCATAAACGCTGTGGGCCTTCTCCAGACCGGTGATGTGAACCGGGACCCGAGCGGAGGCCACGACTGAAAACCAGCAGGACTTCCCTCCCTGTGGAGGAGACCAGATCCAAACAACAGCTGATCACTGAGGACTGGATTCAGTCTGTGAGGCTGAATCAGAGTGATGAATGAAAACAGGGAGAACTTCTGTTCCTCTACCTGTCGACAGAAAAAACTGTGGCGACAAAAGAAAAGTTATATCGCTGCTGCAATCAGAGGGGTTCGTCTGTACGGTGGCCTTTTTAGGACAAACCTTCATCAGGCTCTTGGAATGCTAATGATAGCATTAGCTAGTAATCGGTGAAAAGTCATGATTTTAAATTGGACGCACTGTTTTATTCATTCTCTACTCAGTTCATCTCAGAGACACTTCAGTCATGAACTCATTCAGTACAAACAAACTAATTAACAGGACAAATATTCATATGAATAATAAAAGAATGTTTCTATGTTCTGACCTGCAGGAAGTCGATTCTGGCCAGAGCTCCCACAAAAAGACTCATACTGGACTTCAAGACAAACGTACGAGGGACGATGGCCTGAGACGGAACCACCGACGTCACTTCCTGTTCGGTCAACAGGCTGAGGATCTGAGAGAGAGAGAGAGAGAGAGACATGAGCAGCTGTGTGTGTTTCATCTCTCTCATTGGTCACAGTCATGTTGTTGTTATAAATCTAGATGTAATCATTTAAATGGAGATGTTGACTCTCTCACATCTCGCTCCTTCATGATTCCCGGTGTGTCGAACAGCCAGTGAGCGTCTTTCAGCTCGTTGAAGGTGAACTCATCAGAGGGCCTGCTGGGAGCTGGGAGGTCACAGAGGTCACAGAGGTCACAGCCATGAACAGAACAGAAAATAATAAGAAGAAGATTCTTCAGGACTGTGTGTGTCAAAATTATGAAAAATATCTTTTCAAACTTTTCCCTCCCATCACATTTGCCCTCAGTCAATGTGACATAGAGCTGATGACATCACACACCAGGTCCAATCAGATGCTCCTACTCACCTTTTGTCTTTGTCTCTCCGTCTTCGTTGTCTCCAAAAGCCAAAGTGTCAGGATCAAACTGGATCTCGTCCCGTCGAGACCTGACGCCAGGCTGGAACGTCCTGCCAACGCGACCTGGGCGGGCGAACAGAAAAACAGGTGAACATGCCGCCAGGTGAGCCAGACCAGGTGAAGAGGAGAAGGTGGCGAAGCAGGAACCGACCCAGCAGGTATCCCAGCCTGCTGGACTGCCGCAGCCTCCTCAGCTCGTCCTGCGGCAGCTCGCTCTCCGTCTGCCTCCACGCCTCCTTCAGCCGCTCCTGCCGGCGGAACATCCGGGACGGAGTCGGGTTGATGATGGGAAACTTCAGCAGGTTCAGAGTCGTCCCTGAACGCACCACCACACGATGGAGGGTTAAAGTCGCACAAATACTAAAGCCAAAACAGACGGCTGGAAATGAAAGGTGACGATGTTCTTCTACTTTTACGTCTACGTTCAGCTTCTGTTGTTCTCTGGTCTGATGATAAATGTTTGGTGTTCACGTTCTACATAAACAAAAATATGTGAAAGTTGTTCATTATTTTTTAAAGATATTTTATTCTGCTATTGAAATGATTCGAAGTTCTGAGGATTCTCAACAATTTTTTTATGGATATGAAACGAGTAACTTAAGCAAAGAAATTGGATTCAGGTCACATTTCCCATCATGCTTTGAGAGCTGTGTGTCTCAGATGAGTAAACGGACAGACATGAGCGGAGCGCGGCGTGCTCACCCGGCCACGGCGAGATGGTGGCCTTGTGGATGACGTCGGACGCTCTGGACTTGCAGTAGTCGGACTCGAGCAGCGCGTTGAAGAGCGTCGACTTCCCGGCGTTGGCGCTGCCCACCAGGTACACGTCACCTTTGTACCTCCAGGACCTCTGCAGGCTGGAGATCAGACCCTCGATGCCGTAGCCGGTCTTCGCGCTGATCAGGTGGACGTCGGTCACCTGACCACCGAATCCGGCGTCCTGACAGTGCTGAGAGAGCTGCCGTCTGATTCGCTGCAGGTAGTTGGGCGAGTCTCCCGGCAACAGGTCGATCTTGTTGCCGAGGACAACGATGTGTTTGTTGGTCCCCACTAGCTCGGGCAGGTCGGGGACAATGGAGTCGGGGACGTCCAGCAGGTCGACGACCAGCAGCACCAGAGCCTTGAGGGGGCGGATCTGCCGCACCACGGCCCGGTACTGGTCTGCCGACACCTGGAGGCTCAGGGCCTTGTGGTGGTGGGTGAGCAGGTGGCAGCGCTGGCAGGTGGCTCCGCCCAGACGCTCCTCCTGCAGCAGCACCTTGTACTTCTCACTGGGCAGGTATCCGGGGACGCCGGCGGCGGTGCAGTGCAGGACGGCGCCGCAGCCGGAGCAGCGGGTGTCACCAACTGGCTCATCCACATCCGGCGTGCCGAAAACTTTGTGTTCACCTTTCACTGCCTTCTTCTTCTTCTTCTTCTTTCCTGTCACAACGTCCTCGTCCAGCGGGAAGTCGACATCGTGGAACTGGATGAGAGCGTCTGTCTCCACCTCCTGCTGGGCTCCGCCCCTCAACACCTGCAGCTGCTGCTCCAGAGCCCTCAGGTGTCTGTGGGGAGGGGCCGGAGACCCAGGAGGAGCAGCAGAGGAGGAGGAGGAGGAGAGGTCTGTGTCCTCCTCCGGACCTGGATCTGGATCTGGATCTGGACACAGCAGAGAAGAGGACAGGGTCAGACTTCCTGTTGGCCAACAAACATTAGAATCAACTGTGGCTCTTTCATCCTCCATGTTTTTCTGACCTGCTCCTGTTTTCAGTTCTGCTGATACAAACTCAACTCTTGGCTTTTATTGTGAAACATCAGCAGGAACATGCACACGGTGTCGACCGGAGACAAACGATTCTCTGCGATTTATCATGTCAGACATTAAACTTTATTTCACTGTGCTGGTTATTTATTGTTTTTATTATGACTGTGTCATTGTGTGAAACTGCTTTTGAGGTTTGATTGTTTGATAAAATAACCAGACTGAAACAAACGTTAGGATTGATCACATGACCAGAAGGTCTTATTGGAAGAGGAGCATTTCAGGAGGCTGCAGGTGCTGAACCACGTGACAGTTTCCTACCTGCTCACCATCAGTGATCAGATTCATGGAGATGAACACAGCGTCACAAATTCACAGAAGCCAAATGTGGGTCTGTTGTTCTTCTCAACTGTTGAAATACTCAAGTTTACCTCCGGAGTATTTGTACTCCCTCGTCAGTACTTGTAGTACTGGTCCTCAGCCTCACCTACACAGTCCAGAAACACGAACTGCTCCTCCAGGTTCGGCTCCACGGTGCAGCTCCGGACTGTCCTCCGCTCTCTGCCGCACAGCTGCCGGGTCAGACCGCCTGACCCCGCACCGCCCGCGGCGGGGACACGACGGGCGAGAAAACAAGCGCGTCTCCACACCGCCCGGCGGACACACACCTGAAACACCTGGAACATGTCCGGCTGCTTCTTCTACACCTGAACACGCGTGACCCCGCTGCTGCTCCTGCTGCCGACTGACTTCCTAAACGGATGTGACGTCAAACTCATCTGTTTGAGTTCCGCCAATAAACGAAAAATGTTTCATTTCAAACTTAAACCAAATATTTTACAAATACATTTTAAAGAATCGATACAGGCGTGAAACAATGAATTGATACATAATTAATAATTGAAGATTAAAAGGTTGAAACGTCTTGACGTCACAAATTTTCTTCTGCCGGAGAGTAGACTAAAAGAAGAGGAGGTCTCACTCCGACGTTTATTTTTGAGACAATAAAATGTTGCTGTGAGATTTTATTTATTGATTAATTTGGCCTTTCATACAATTTATATATTCTTATTATACCTTCATGTTATTAAAAAACGTGTTTTCAAAATAAAAGCTTTTAGTAAAACAACGAGAAGACAAATTCAATTAGACAGAAAAGAAGGAGAAATATAAGCAGACAAGTCCGGGTCGGTTCAAAAAGAGCAGGACTGAAGATAAAGAATAAAAATACTTTTTATTGCTTATTTACGGGAAGTTGTAAACACAGAAGGTAGTTAAACCTTAGATGAAAGGTTTCAGTGGAGTTTGGCAGAAACATGGAAACCGGAAGTCCTCGTCGTGTTGCTGTTGCTATGGTAACACTGCGCTCATGTGGAGGTGGCTGTTTCCTGCATGTAGTGAGACCTCAGTAGATGATCTACAGGTCACTTCCTGTCTGAGTTCCTGTCACTTTCCCGTCAACATGCTGAAGTTGAGAAGTTTGTGTCTGAGACCAGCTGAGCTGCTCGCGCTGCTCTCACCTGCTGCCGCTGCCGCTCAGGTGAGTCCAAGCTGCCGACAACACGAACAGCAGGAGCCTCCACACACAACCAGACCAGAGCGTCCTGACTTTACTGCAGCTCAGAGCTTCACCTGTAGACTCACCTGAGCTCAGAGCTTCACCTGTAGACTCACCTGAGCTCAGAGCTTCACCTGTAGACTCGCTCACCTGAGCTCACACCTGGGCTTCAGTCAGACTCAAACGGATCATCTGTGTCTCTGATTCGAGGTTTGAAGTTTCAGCTTTTTGTGGGTTTGTTGTTGATCTTTGGACTCATGTAAAGAAAAAGGTTTAAAATTAACCAGCAGCTGAGGCCCCTTGAACCAAGGGTCAGTGACACACACACACACACACACACACACACACACAGTTACAGATTTTTGAGCTGTAATGATTCATTTTGTCCAGCAGGCGGCAGAACCAACCTGATTGTCCTCAGACGTCTGTTCCAATCACGTGACCTTCAGACCCTTTTGTTCATATGTTCATTGTAGAGTCTTTCAAGAAAAACAGGTGCATTTAGAGCCACTGAGTCCAACACGCTGATTCACTCTGAGAGCGGGGACCCATTGATTTTCACCTTCACACCTTACAAGTCCATCACTCCACTCAGGCGAGTTTCCGTTCAACAGGTCCAGTTCAGACACGGAACAGTTTCCGTTCAACAGGTCCAGTTCAGACACGGAACAGTTTCCTTTCATCAGGTCCAGTTCAGACACGGAACAGTTTCCATTCAACAGGTCCAGTTCAGACACGGAACAGTTTCCGTTCAACAGGTCCAGTTCAGACACAGAACAGTTTCCGTTCAACAGGTCCAGTTCAGACACAGAACAGTGTCCATGCTGCCACACACGGTGAAAGACTGTCTGTCTGTCTGTCTGTTCACACACCTGCTGCTCATCACCTGCGCTTCTACTGTAGAGCTCCACCCTGTGGACAAACAGCAGAACTGCATCTCTGTTTCCAAACAATGATCTATATCAAATAAACAAGAAACAAACGGCAACATCACTGTGGCTCCAACTGTGATGTTCATGTCAGTATATGATCATATTGAAAGTTTCACTGTGTGAATGTGCAGAAAGTTAACAAAGGCTCATTTGACTTTGAGAAAACCAGTGACATCGATCGCAGGAGTTCAGAGTTCAGATGACAAACTCAGTGTGTTCAGACCAGAACGCTGCCGACCTCAAACCGACCAATGACAAGATCCACCTGCTCCAACTACTGCTGCACAACAGAGGGTAGAAAGAGATGGGTGGCTCAGGTGGTTCAGGTATGTTTCAGGTGGTTCAGGTATGTTTCAGGTGTTTCAGGTGGGTCAGGTTTGGTCAGGTGGTTCAGGTGGGTCAGGTTTGGTCAGGTGGTTCAGGTGTGGTTCAGGTTTGGTTCAGGTGGGTCAGGTTTGGTCAGGTGTGCTCAGATGGGTCAGGTGGTTCAGGTTTGGTTCAGGTGGGTCAGGTTTGGTCAGGTGTGCTCAGATGGGTCAGGTGGTTCAGGTTTGGTTCAGGTGGGTCAGGTTTGGTCAGGTGTGCTCAGATGGGTCAGGTGGTTCAGGTTTGGTTCAGGTGGGTCAGGTTTGGTCAGGTGTGCTCAGATGGGTCAGGTGGTTCAGGTTTGGTTCAGGTGGGTCAGGTTTGGTCAGGTGTGCTCAGATGGGTCAGGTGGTTCAGGTTTGGTTCAGGTGGGTCAGGTTTGGTCAGGTGTGCTCAGATGGGTCAGGTGGTTCAGGTTTGGTTCAGGTGGGTCAGGTTTGGTCAGGTGTGCTCAGATGGGTCAGGTGGTTCAGGTTTGGTTCAGGTGGGTCAGGTTTGGTCAGGTGTGCTCAGATGGGTCAGGTGGTTCAGGTTTGGTTCAGGTGGGTCAGGTTTGGTCAGGTGTGCTCAGATGGGTCAGGTGGTTCAGGTTTGGTTCAGGTGGGTCAGGTTTGGTCAGGTGTGCTCAGATGGGTCAGGTGGTTCAGGTTTGGTTCAGGTGGGTCAGGTTTGGTCAGGTGTGCTCAGATGGGTCAGGTGATTCAGGTTTGGTTCAGGTGGGTCAGGTTTGGTCAGGTGGTTCAGGTGGGTCAGGTTTGGTTCAGGTGGTTCAGGTTTGGTCAGGTGGTTCAGGTTTGGTCAGGTGGTTCAGGTGTGGTTCAGGTGGGTCAGGTTTGGTCAGGTGGTTCAGGTGTGGTTCAGGTGTGCTCAGATGGGTCAGGTGGTTCAGGTCTGGGCTGAGGTGAACGGCTCCCCTGCAGTGATTGGTGGAATCAGTCTGTGCCTGTTCAGGTCTCTGTGTTCCAGCTCCAGTCTGGTCTGTAGCCCAGATGCAGGTCCAGGTTCTGAACCAAGTGACTGTTGCTCTGC
>JBBMOC010000251.1:187370-201064 GCA_037975185.1 Centropyge bicolor | reverse complement strand
GAGAGAGAGAGAGAGAGAGAGAGACTGATTTTGGACAAAGCAGGAGAACTTTCATGTGACAAAACCTTGAGCTTGTTGAACAAGCGGTGTGATAAATGACTTATTTGACACATTAGTGTAGCTTCTCATCGCCTGCTCGCTGACACACGGAGCTGCCGGTGTAGACACTGTGCCACACACGCTGGCCGTCCCGAGTACGGAGGTGATTTTACTGTCCGGTGGTGTGGGCTCGGGTGTGCCCTCACCCCCACCGGCAGCAGACACGCTGAGACGGTGCCGTGCCACTCTCTCTATCTCTGTCTCTATGTATTATAAATGAGGCCCCAGGTCTGCGTCAGGCGGTCTGACCTCAGGGGGGGGCAATCCTCCGGCTCCGGCAGGACAGTCCGGCAGCATCTTCTTTTTGCCGTCACCACTGCAGAAACAGGCCGGAGACGGATCCTCCATGGTCCAGTTGGTGGAGCTGAAGAGCTGCTGGACGCTCTCGGGGACGTCGGGGGTTTGCCAGTCCTCATCGCCCATCGTGCAGGGAGCCTCTCTGGGGGGGGGGAATCAGTGACTTGTTGTAAAATCATAGGGTTTAACTTTAATGTCATCCGTCAAGAGAAAAATACACCGAGACGGTTGGACCTATTTCACTTTGTTGTTTACTGCATAGTTCCACGTGTTATTTCCCAGCATTCACTGGGTCTGTGTTGATGGCTAGTGCAATAATAAATTAGAAGGTGTGTAACTGTGGAACATTCTCCTCCCGTTAAATCGTTTCATTTGAACTGAAATCATTTATTGAAGCCACGTTTTCTTACGGGATGAAATATCCGTCCATGCAGCGAGTCCCGAAGCCCGGGGGGTCCAACAGAGCGTTCAGTAACTTCTGCATGGTGGCGTCTCCGGGAGCATCGTCGCTAACAGACAAACAACAGACGTTGGTACATTCTGTTTGTTCTGTTAATAATCGGGTCATTTGATAAAAGCAGTTCGTGTGAAACTCGGTGACACAATAACAACAGAGTCAAATCACATGACTCATGAGAATGTTCTGGATGTGCAGCTCAGCTGACAGACAGCTGTGTACCTGATGAAGGTGACCTGGTCCTCATACATCCAGGGCTGCAGCTCCAGACTGGGATACTTTCCAAAGGGGGGGACGATGAGGCTGAAGACCAGAGCGATGCAGACGAACACAGCAGGAAGAACAATCTGGAAACACACGTTTCACTTCAGGATGAATTTCAGACTCGATTTGAGAGTGAAACAGTGAAACAACGTGGACAGTTTCAGAAAACACACAGAACTTTAACAGACAACATTGTTGTATACGTTTCTATTCTATATATCATGAATATAGACTTTCAAAGATTCAAAAAGATCGAGCAGACGTCAGTGCACCTGAGCAAAGAAGCCCTTCCTGGAGCGGCGAGCGTACAGAAACCGTTTCCACATCAGAGCCACAAACTGCTGCCTCCTCAGACTCCAGCCGCTCTCCTGCTGCGATCCTTTTCCATCAGTGCAGTTCAACCAGTCCGTCTCCCTGCACTCTGAGAGGCCGCATCGTGCAACACAGGTCACATGACACAAGTCACATTTCACACCTTCAAAACCTTCCTGACACAGATTAGCTATGCTAATGCTAGCAGCAGCATGCTAACATTAGCCTGGTCTAGGGAGCAACTACAGCGTGTGATGTAAGTGTCAGTGATGGAGCTGATGGAGGTGGGCTCTGTCTCCGACAGGTCTCCGGCCTGATGTGAGGGAATGTGTCAGAAACAGGATGCAGACAGTTTGCTGTCTGTTGTTAAAGAACTTGAACGTGTTGTTTACCAGCGTCTCCATCAGATTCATTGCACTCGTTGTTGTCGTCCTCGGTCAGAGGTCTCAGACAGCTCTGATGGTCTCCTCCCCCGAAGGCGTGAGTCCTCCTCCGCCTCCGAACAGGAAGTGTACCATCTGCGCGCACACACACACACACACACACACACACACACACACACACGACTTTCACTAAAGACTTATGATTTGACTGGATTTCACTGTTTTTGTCTCTTATTTTGGAAGGACATCACTGTCAGAGGTCAGAGGTCACTCTTCACCTGAAGGCACTTCAGTGTCGACTCCATTATCTTCAGCCACCTTCAGGAAAATCTACAAAACAAAAAATATTTAAAATCATTTCATGATCTAGTTTTAATCCTAAATAACACACATAAGTCTGCTGTTCAGTTCTTGTGTTGTTCAAGTCTGAAAGTTACAAACATAGTAATTCAACTTTATGTTCATCTGAGCTGTTGAAGCTGGACGTGCAGCTGCAGCGCCCCTGTTTCCCCTCTAATCTAATCAACAACATAAAAGAACTTTAGGTCGTATGTTGTGTTATCGGAACATTAACATCAGTCCTATTTGTTGATAAGTCTGACTGGTTTTATGTACAACCTGATTCTAATGTTTGCATGAACGTCCTCACCTCCTCCAGCGTGGTGTCGGACACTCCGTAGCTGGAGATGCCGAGGTCCGGCAGCTTGAGGTCCAGGTCTTTGAAGAGCTCCACGAAGGCTCCGTCCTTGGCCGCGCTGTACGGCAGCACGTAGGTCAGCTCGTGTCCCAGGTCCTCCACCAGGCGGGCGGTGGGGACGTGACACAGGATCAGACTGGAGACCAGGGACACGTCGGGGGGGACGAAGGGGACATCGCAGATGGACGCCGCGGGACCGTTCTCTGAGGACAGAGACATGAGACGCGGATCAGATCCACCTGAGGGTGAGCGAATCAAACGCCCTGCAGGAACAATGAGCTCACCGATGGTGGCGGCCTCACTTTCATGTTCGCTGCCGAGTCCCGCGTCGCTGCTGCTGACTGAGGCGCACTCCTCCTCCTGAAACAGCCAGAGCACACGGGTTACTGCAGAACTGCTGCTGCCGAGGGAGAGGACCGATACACACAGAGGGCAAAACATAGCACTACAAAACAGATACTACACTGAGAAACCAGGCTTCATCACTGATGCCAAGGACGGAAACTAACTCATGTTAAACTTTGATGGCGATAACTGTCCGCGGCTCACGGAGCAGCTCGCCGGGCTGCAGATAATCATCATGACAACTGTGAGTGAGAGGCCCAGACCTTCTTGGTGAAGGACACGGTGCTGGACGAGTTCCTGCAGGAGCTGAGCGACGGCTCCGGCTCTTTCTTCACCAGCGTCAGGTAATAGCCCGTCCCCAGCTGGTTCTTCAGGTAAAGAGACGAGCCCACGCAGCACAGCTTCCCGTGGGAGATGATGGCGATCCGGTCGCCCAGGATGTCCGCCTCGTCCATGTGGTGCGTGGACAGGATGATGGTGCGGCCTGAGAGCAGACAGGAAGTGAAATCAAAGTCCATCTGGCCAAACTTAACATGGGTGATGAAAGCGAGCGGTCAGGGCGGCTCACCCTGTCGGTACTTCAGCAGCAGATCCCAGATCCCTCTGCGGGCATAGGGGTCTACGCCGGCCGTGGGCTCGTCCAGGATCACGACCTTTGACCCCCCGACGAAGGCCAGAGCCACAGACAGTTTCCTCTGCATGCCGCCCGACAGCGCGCTGGTCCTGGAGGTCCGTTTGTGGGGCAGCCCGGTGTCCTGCAGGATCTGCTCTATCTCACCCTTCACCTGCTGCTCCGACAGGCCTTTGAGCCGGCCGTAGAACCAGATGTGCTCCTCCACTGTCAGCCTGCAGGGGGCGGCACAACACACAAACAAGGTCACACGCCAGATTAATGGAAACCTTTCAAAAGTAAGAAAAGAACGCTGACACGCTGTCCGAGGACTCACATGCTGAAGAGGACGTTGTGTTGCGGACAGACCCCCAGACTCTGTCTGATGGCGCTCAGCTCAGTCCGGATGTCTCGGCCCAGGATGAAGGCGGTACCAGAGGTCGGAGGAAACAGACCAGTTAGGATGGACCTGCAGGGCAGTCGAGAGATTATCTAGATAAATATACCAAATCTGTGTCCGTGACTATACACGCACAAGTGTCTAAACCTCCAACCGGACCTGTACCTGTACTTCCTGGACCTGTATCTGGACCTGTATCTGTATCTGGACCTGTATCTGTATCTGTATCTGGACCTGTATCTGTATCTGGACCTGTATCTGTATCTGGACCTGTATCTGGACCTGTATCTGTATCTGGACCTGTATCTGGACCTATATCTGTACCTGTATCTGGATCTGGACCTGTACCTGTATCTGGACCTGGATCTGGACCTGTACTGGCTGATGTGGTTCTATACTCACATGGTGGTGGTTTTGCCGGCTCCGTTGTGGCCCAGGAAGGAAGTGATTTGTCCCTGGTAGAAGCCGAGCGTCAGTCCGTCCACTGCCAGCTTCTTACCGTGACGATAAACCTTGACCAGGTTCTCAATGTAGACGCCAGGCTCCAGGTGAGCCGGCTCCTCCTCCATACACACAGCTGACAAACAGAGCAGACACACATGGTTCAGGAAGCCCCTTTCAGATTAAAAGTCTTAAAGATTATGTTGATTGTGGGAGAATAAAAATGATTTGTTTTCTCTTTGCTCTTCGTGCTTGAAGATGTCATGTGTTGTTTCTGTGAGTTCAGCTCTGTGACGCCACCGTGTGGTCACTCTGTGGTACAGCAGTCTCACCTCCGGGGTTTCCATTCCGGCTCAGAGGGACTTTGTTGGACTGTCCCACTTTCTCTCCAAACCAGTATGACTTGGTGACGGGGAAATACCAGGGCCGAGGGATCCCATACTGACCTGAGAGGAACAGCACACACAGTTCAGCGTTTCTCTGGGTTCATTTCACACATTTTCAAAAGGAAAAGGGACTGAAGCAAAGACATGTTGAATCTTTGCTTCAGCGACACACCCGGTTCTTCTTCTTCTGTCTGAAAATGTGTTTCACCTGCTGACCAGAGCCTGAGCGGCTTAACGAGCTTTTTCAGACTTTGTAAGGAAGAAGCAGGAACATGTTCAGGTTGGATTGACAAAGCTTAAGAAGAAGTAAGAGAAGAAGGGAAAGAGTCGACTTTGTCATTCTTGATTTGATGGAGAGTTCAAATTGTGGACTCCGTCACCTGCTGAAAGTATCAGGTGCTTTCAAACTAAGATTCTGCCGTCGGCTCTCGTTTGTTAGAGATAAACAATAAGAGCGATGTTAGCTCTCACCTGGAAACACGGCCTCCAGGTACCAGGTGAGGACTCCGTACAGGAAGGAGTCAAAGTACATCATGATCAGAGCGGTTCTGAGGCTGAAGTCGTCCTCCTCCAGAGGACTGGACACCAGGTTCTTCCACTGGATGCCGACGCCCTGCTCCTCGAACAGAGCAAAGTACTCACAGCCGAAGCCGAAGGCCACAGGAGAGAGGAGGCTCTGCGGGGGAGGAGGACATGTGACTCACTCGGGCCAATAGCAGCGCAGCATCAGAACAAACAACATATCAGAGTCTGGGTTTCTTACAGCAAAGACTTTGGCTCCGAAGCCAATGTAGTCCTGCCAGGCCACACACAGCACGTAGGGCAGGTAGAGGGTGAAGTAGATGATTCCTCCACAGGCAGCGGCCAGGTTAGCACGGGCGAACGCCGTGCTGAGCAGGAAACACTGCATGATGGTCACCACGGCGAAGGAGCCCAGGAAGAGGAAGACCACGCCAGGGTCGCTGTAGGGCAGCAGGTTCCCCTTCTGTTCAGGACACAGGTTCAGTCAGTCAGAGCAGAGAGTCTGCTTCACAGGCCACGAGCAGCGTCCAGAGACACCTGACATTTACTGCAAGAGCTGCTCACACCTCCAGCTCAAAGGTAAAGGTTCAACAACTCAATGTCCGAGCAGCGGAGTCAGACTGTATATCTCATCCCTCTCTGTGATAACACCTTTAAACCACTCTTTTCTCTCCGTATTTAATCATTTACAGGTGATCACTTTTCCTGCTGCCATCAAAATCCTTCTTCTAACAATTATTCCAAAATCCAAAGATGTTAGATTCATTTTCACAACAGACACAGAAGAGAGAAAACGTTTCTGTAACATCATCTGACATCATGTATTGGCAGTTGTTTCCTGTTCTGGTTGTCACCTTGAGCAGCAGCACCAGCAGTCCGGCGCTGATCAGCAGAGGGATCAGGCTGCTGATGAACCAGCTGAACCACAGGATGCCGTTATTCAGTCCCATAATCCTCATGGTCTCCTTCAGCCTGGCCTCCTTCTCGTACACCACGCTCTTCAGGATGATGGCCACCGAGTACATCCAGGCCAGAGTCATGAAGAGCGGCATGGAGCGGCTCATCACCCGCAGGAAGCTGAGGCAGAGGACACGAGGGAGAAGTGAGGAGACGGCTCTGCAGCTCAGGAAACCAAGAGCCAGATCCGGTGGAAGCCGGTCAATATTCTTACATGTCGTCGACGTAGCAGGGATAAGGCATCTGCTGGATGTAGACGCCGGTCTTCTCCTTGGTGCCCGTTATGGCTCTGATGATGCCCTGCTCAATCACGTCCTGCAGGTACAGGAAACCCCCCCAGATGTAGCGCATGTCCTCGAATGGGTCAGCGCGAGGACCTGGGTCCCAGTACCTGATGAGAAGGAGGCAGACGGACGGTACAGTCCCGTTGGTTTAAACCACAGGTTTGATGGTTAGAGTGGTTCATCTACACGCAACCTCAGAGGAAAAGTAGCAGCTTCCCTCTGCCCACGTGTTTGTGCTAAGCTAAGCTAAACCTGTCCTGGAACATCTGCATCCATTTTAACAATTTTAACTGGTGTGTGTGCGTGTGTGTGTGTGTGTGTGTGTGTGTGCGTCTTACGCGTCTTTGATCTTATTGGTCCGCTCCACGTTGTCGATGTCCATGCGGATCTTGTAGTTGAGTTTGGCCGGCAGCTCGGTTGCGTTGGGGTCGACGTCCGGGAAGACGATCCCCGCCCAGAACTTCCTGTCCTCCAGCAGCAGCATGGACTGGTTGACCAGCCGCTCCTCCGTGGAGACCGGCTCCAGTTTGTCCAGGTTCACACACTAACACACACACACACACACACACAGAGGGTCAGGTCATGTGATGTTTACCCACCAATCACAGCCCACCTGATGACATCTCTACCACAGTGAAAGGACGTGAAGCAGCACACGGTTGGAGGCTGCGGACACTGAGCAGAAGCCACTCTGAGTGAATGTGAATGCCATCAGAGCCGCATCATGTTCCCCCAAAACCTGAGTGAAGTTCATCTGTAGGCGACGAGCTGTGTCCGTGAGCACTGACCTCCATGAAGCGGGAGATGCTCATGATGGCCTGGTCGGTCTCGTTGAACACCTCCCTCCAGGTGAGGGCGCTGCCCGGCGGCCGGGGGTCGTCCGCCTGCTTGGACAGGAAGTTGGAGATGTCTGCCACCGTCCAGTCGGTGCCGCTCAGCTGAGCGTGGAAGAAGCTGGCGGTGATGTTGTTCTTCAGCAGAGTCTGGATTGTCAGATCAGGATTTAATTGGATTTTTTCAACTGAAGACAAATCAGATAACCAACCAACAAAACTCCACCGAGATCTTAACAGGACACCAAACCAAACTTGGAACCTGGATGATTGTTTTTGTTTCTTTGTTGTTTTTCATTTTGACAGTTTTGTAGTTTGTAGAATTATTTCACTTGTTTTCTGATCTTTACATTTGGTTTGTTTTATTGATACTTTATATCTATTGTATTGATAGAGAGATCAATCAAGATGAAGAATAGAAAACAAAGAATGATGAATGATGCAGAAGAGACAGGACAGGTGAGGTGGTGGGCGGAGCCTGTTTACCCTGATCACATCCATCTGCTCGCTGTTCTCCATGAAGTTCCAGACTTTGGGTCTCATCTCCTCCCACATCCCACCCAGGTCCCTGAACACACCGAGCTCCTGGAAGGTCCGGTTCACCTGAACACACCACAGACACAGAAACAGTCTGTAGAGTCAGAACATTTTGTCCTCTGTCTTCTCCTCGGCCTCGATGGAAAGGTCTCAGTCCCAGTCTCAGACTCAGTCTCAGACTCAGTCTCAGACTCAGTCTCAGTCTCAGACTCAGTCTCAGACTCAGTCTCAGTCTCAGTCTCAGACTCAGTCTCAGTCTCAGTCTCAGACTCAGTCTCAGTCTCAGACTCAGACTCAGACTCAGACTCAGTCTCAGACTCAGTCTCAGTCTCAGTCTCAAACTCAGAATCAGTCTCAGTCTCAGACTCAGTCTCAGTCTCAGTCTCAGACTCAGACTCAGACTCAGTCTCAGACTCAGTCTCAGTCTCAGTCTCAAACTCAGAATCAGTCTCAGTCTCAGACTCAGTCTCAGTCTCAGACTCAGTCTCAGACTCAGTCTCAGTCTCAGACTCAGTCTCAGTCTCAGACTCAGACTCAGACTCAGTCTCAGACTCAGTCTCAGACTCAGTCTCAGACTCAGTTTCAAACTCAGACTCAGACTCAGTCTCAGTTCAGAACCTTCCTAAAGAAAGAAAGACCGCTGCCACTGATACAGACTGTGATAACAGGAAGTGATGTCATACCTCGTGGATGACCCTCTGGGTGGCGGGGGTGTCGGGGGTGTACAGGATCTTCCCCATCAGCAGAGGCTTCAGAGCCTGCCACATCATTCTGGACATGGGGTTGGAGTCCATGTTCTTCATCAGGCTGTTACAGTACGGAGCTGGAAAACACACAACACAGGCAGACGCTCACTTCCTGGAATGACGGACTGTCTGTGGACCTGCAGTGGTGCAGAATCAGTGCAGTGTGAGCCGTGAGAGTACTCCACACTTTACTGCAGTACTCCAGCAGCTGACTGATGGTTTATGGACTTTACAGAACCTTCGGCCTCTCTAATACATAAAAACATGGCTTTCACACGTCTGTTTTGGTGCCGAACACGACAGGTCATTTGGCTGAAGCTGGATGAGGTCAGAGTCCTCACTGGGTGAATTCAGAATGAGATCCTACCACAGTAACGGTGGACCTTTTTTTACTGCCTACTTCTCCAGCTGAGTCTTTGCTGGAAATCAAATCGGCCCACCCCAAGCGCGCGGCCGGAGGACTCACTGGAGGAGTTGTCGTACAGCGACGCCGGCTCGTCCTCGCTGCTGTTGTGGTTCCCGAACAGAGCCTTGTAGTTGCTGTCCTCGTACCAGTTGAGGGATTTGATCTGCAGGCCGCCGCCTTCAGGGTGACCGCACACGATCCTGGAGACCGCCTTGTACATGGTGCTGGGGGACGAGGTGGCGTTCTGCGTCAGGAAGACGATCTCGTTCCTCAGGTCGATCCAGCTCTTCATACTGGCCAACTGGGCGGGAGACAGAGAGGCACTGGTTACGCTGGCCGGAGCCTCTGACAGCGGAACATGTGAACATGGTCAGGTGACACTGGGCTGCCAGCTGCACTCCAACATTCTGCTTGGTGTTTTAACCTGCACTTCCAGGTCACTGTTCGACCCACGGGTGAGTGCAGGTGAGTTCAGACAGAAGGTTTCCCACTTCACATCCAGTCACATCAAGTGAAAAGTCAAAACAACTAGTTCGGTTGAACTTCAAAAGTACAGAAAAACTTTAAAATACTTCAACTCTCCAGAACGTCAGCTTCTTCAATTTCAGTTGTTTTTCAGCATTTACAGTTCAACAGCTGCTCAGGTGACACTTTCCACTGCCTGTTCAGACGGTTCACATCATCCTCACTCTGTTTTCTACTTCAGTTCAACTTCACAGAAGTCAAACCAGAGACCAACAAAGTAAAACTAAAGACAAAGACGCAGGCGAAAAAAAACTGAATCATTGTTCCAGAATAAATCTGAACTCTGCTCTCACAAACTGACCGCTGACACCGAAGGTCTGTCACGACTTCCTGTTGAAGCTCTGACTCATCTTGAACCCGTGAAACACTGACTGATGATGCAAAATGAAATGTTTAAAAACGAAGTGATAAAACCAACATTCTCACAGTGACAGCTGAGGTCGCTCTGAATTACATCAACCTTTCTTATTGGTCACTGAAGAGAGGGATTCTGGGATATCAGATTCAGATATCAGTCCCACAGGCCGCCACCAGGGCGGCACCAACACGCTCCAAGTGACTGCTCCCCGAGCGGGAATCGAACCCGGGCCGAAGAGCACTTTAACACACACCACTCTTTCAGCTTAACTTCAACTTTCAACTCCATGAACAGGTCGCGAATGAAGTATCACTGCTTTCAATGCAGTAAAAGTACTGCACTCAAACTGTTGGCTCATAAAGAAAAACATGTTTAGCCGTAAGATAAGATAAGAAAAGATCAGTTAAGATAAGAGAAGATAAGAAAGAACTTCATTCGTCCCACAGTGGGAAACATAGGAAAACAATGGTTTGACACTGAAGCTCCATCAGTTCTCATCAGCCGAGGAGAAGAAGAGTTCCTGAGGAGCGGAGCTGCTCTGGTCTGATCTGAACACTGAGTGTGGATCTGCTCCGTCAGCAGTCGGCTGTCAGACAGCGGAGGAACAGTAAGAAGTCACGTTGAGAAGAGGAGGGTCACTGCTGTTGTTTCCAGCTGCCGCAGCTTCAGGAGGGAAGAGGAGGAGCCGGAGGTTACTGCAGGTCGACTCTGCTCCCACTCAGCAGAAGTGAAACCGTCACAGCATCAAACTGAGGCTTTTACAGCTTCACGTTTCTGACCGTTTCTCAATGTTTCCGTTCTGTTGGAACTGACTTCTGTCACATTACTGCTGCAGGCAAATAGGCTCAGGTGTGTAACTGTGACACAACTCTGGCATTTACTGATGGATTTAAGAAGTGTTCTGAGCACGCTGAAGGATGGAGGACAGACGACCTCCACCCGTCTCTGCTGCCGGACACAGACAACACCTCCACCATGCAGACGCCCTCACACCCAACATGTGTCCGACCAGAGGATGTGAAGCATCCAGGAAACGATTCATCTCTGATTATGATGAGACGAAGTCTGATGACAGAAGGTCATGTGACCAACGAGTTTCCCTCAGGTTCCACCTACAGGCTGACACAGGTTTCCCACGTGACGAACAAACAGAGTTTTAGATAAAGGTGATTTAAACTGTTACGTCATGACAAAGAACATTAATGTTACAACTCTTCACTTCCCTTCTCATGAGAATTTCAAAATAAAACTTAGAAACTGAGGAAGAAAAACTTTTGTTTGAAAGACCAATCTGTTTCTTCCTATGATCTGATTCATGTTTGTTCACAGTACAAACACAAACCTTGGGTCACTTCTGGGGACAGTTCATTGACTTCCATTCATTTTCTGGAGACTAAACCCTGAAGCAAAACTCAGCTGTTTGTTTCAACTTGGGACAGAGTTTTTGTCCCCGGCTGCACCAGCTGTCCCCGATTAACTGGTCAGAAACACACACACACACACACACACACACACACACACACACACACACACGTCCTGTTCCTGACTCAGCATAGACCAAGCAAAACACAGCAGTCACATGTTTTCAATTGTGCGTGATTGTGTGTGTGTGTGTGTGTGTGTGTGTGTGTGTGTGTGTGTGTGTGTGTGTGTGTGTTACAGTGTTTGATAACCTCGGGGTGAAAAACAACAAACGCAGTCATTCTGACTGAACTTTACTCTGATTATCAGACTCACCAGATGAAGGAGACGAACACACGACTGACCCTCTGATGCAGCTCCCAGTCTGTCCCCACCTGTCCTCTGTCCACTGGACAGTCGAGGACAGGTGACTGTACATTCTTTGCCAAATGTAATGATAATATTATCTGAAATCAGATTACTGCTAAGTGGAGCTGTGGCCTCCATCACGGCTGCCAAAGACCCCAGGCAGCCCCCTGCAGTCTGCAGCGTCTCAGCGGGACACTGAGAGGACGCAGATCAGCGCAGTGTTTGTTGTTTGTTCAGACTTAAGTTAAACCCTGCTGAGACCCTGAGTCTTTGTTCAGCTGCAGGCTCGTCTGTCTCTGCAGCAGGAAAACAGATTTGATCTGGACACAGAGACTCAGAGACCCACAGAGACCAGGAGAGACCCTCAGCTGTCAAGGAACCCAGTGGCCTCAGTCTGCTGCTAACGAAGACCAGAGGACACGTCCGTCCACGTCCGTCCACTGGAGGACTGTGATTCAACATAAATGACATCACAGGTGTCAGGTGACCAGGTGTGCTTCTTACCTCAACGGCGAGTGAACCCAGACTTTCCAGCAGGTTGTTGGTTGCCCTGGCAACGTGTTGGACAGCCTCAGGGTCGGACGTCACGTCGGTCTGAGGGACAAAGAGACATTTCATTTTCCACCAAAGGATTCAGTGAATTTCCAGATCTAATAAAACTTCCTGTTTGCTGTATGTTTGTCCCTGATGGTAAGTTTTTTATTTTCTCTCACGCCATATTGAACATGTGTTCTGTACACATACTGGCCATAAATAAATGGACTTGATTACAGCCGATCTGAGCTGCAGAAAACACTCTTCAGCTGATCCGCCTTTAACTTTAAAGTGTTTTCCCTCTGAGTCGACTGAAGGATTCTACAGATTTCTTTCTGTGCTGCTCTGGAAACTGTGTGTTCACAAACACAGAGAACAGTTGGAGTCAGTTGGACGTTCACACAGTCGTCGGCAGCTCGTAGATTTCTGCAGACAAAAGAGAGGAGGCCTCGCTTTCAGACCTGAAAACCACCCAACTGGTCTCCAGGCTACGAAAACTGAGACTGTAAAGAGCAGGGACAGGCTGAGACACGCCTCCTCCCACACACACATAACACACTAAGTACACAGCAAACACACCTGAAGGCAGGTGGAGACGCCCTCCGTCATTCTCACACTGTCTCTACAGGACTCACAGCACGACGGCGGAAATCCTTTCAGCCAATCAAAAGAAAGGTGAACGTGACATTAAAGAAGCCTCTGTGCTCTGTTCAAACAGGAAACATGGAGCTGCGTCACGTTGAGGAGCCGTGGACATGAATATGACTCCTGCTGAACGATGCTCAGTGAGTCAGTGACAGAGCTGCTGCTTCAGGCCGAGCGCAGGTCAAACAGCTGGAACCTGAGTGTGTAACAGTGCTGATGGCAGACAGCACAGCTCCAGCTGTCTGAGTCTGATCCACTGATCTGTTTGATAATGAAAGTCATCAACTTTAACTTTAACTTGAGACACATTTTTGTTTTTGGCTGGTTTGAAGTTTGGATGACCTGAGCATCACTTCACATTTGTTGGAAAACGTCTTTTTTACAGGCAGAAACCTGGATCAGAACCAGGCTCTGGATCCAGTACAATCACATGTTGTGTGTGAAACTGAACTCTGACTGAAAAGTGGAGGTCGACTCACAGACGACGGGTCAGAGATCCTGGTGGAAGCTCAGCACAGAGCTGCTAATGGACCTTGATCATGTGACCTCACTGCTCATTGAATAACGAAGAATTAATGAAGAGGTGTTTTCATTAACTCTTTCATGACTGGAAGGACAGTTTAGTGACGTGTTCACGTTAAAGTTCAGGTGTTCAAATATCAACTCCCTTCCTTCTTTCAGCCCAGACAAACATCCGAGCACAGCGGTGCAGATCAGAGCTCTGCCACGTGACCAGGGGCCTCATTTATAAACATTGCGTAGGATTCACACTAAAAGTTTGCGTACGCCCAAAAGCTAAAAATGGCGTGCGCCAAAGAAATATCCTGATTTATAAAACCGTGCGTCCGCACACTTGCACGCAATGTTCCCTTTATAAATCACAATC
>JBBMOC010000251.1:125621-175621 GCA_037975185.1 Centropyge bicolor | reverse complement strand
GATCACTGTGAGGCTCCATGCCTGTCTGTGTGCCTGAACTGTAGAGCTGCTGGGGGGGGGGGCACCTGGGGGGCTGAGTGCATTTGCAAGTGTGTCAATGCACTCAGACCCCCACGTTTACACACTTTGATGAGAAAGAGCTCATCGTTCATTCACAGCACAGGAAACACTCTGAATAATGAGGAGGGGGAGGGGCACATTAACACCCCCCAACACACACACATGAATGTCCCTGAAGTTTGAGTGAGAAGCTGTGATGAAGGCGCCGATGATGAAATCAGCTGTTTGATCAGAGTGAGACAGACGACTGCAGAGAGTCAAACAGGAACGAGTCAAAAAGACTCGAAATCCAGCAACTTCAACCTTGTTCTTCTATAACTGAAGAGTGACTCCATCAATCACTGCTGCCTGTCTGTCTGTCTGCCTGTCTGTCTGTCTGCCTGTCTGCCTGCCTGTCTGCCCGTCTGTCTGTCCGTCCGTCTGCCTGTCTGTTAGCCTGTCTGCCTGCCTGCCTGTCTGTCTGTCCGTCTGCCTGTCTGTCTGTCCGTCTGCCTGTCCGTCTGCCTGTCTGTTAGTCTGTCTGTCTGTCTGTCTGTCTGCTTGTCTGTCTGTCTGCCTGCCTACCTGTCCGTCCGTCTGCCTGTCTGTCCGTCCGTCTGCCTGTCTGTTAGCCTGTCTGTCTGCCTGCCTGCCTGTCTGTCTGTTCGCCTGTCTGTCTGCCTGTTCGCCTGTCTGTCTGTCTGCCTGTCTGTCTGTCCGTCCGTCTGCCTGTCTGTCCGTCTGCCTGTCTGTTAGCCTGCCTGTCTGTCTGTCTGTCTGCCTTTCCGTCTGTCTGCCTGCCTGCCTGCCTGCCTGTCTGTCCGTCTGCCTGCCTGTCTGTCTGTCCATCCATCCTTCTCTGCAGAAGAAGCCTGATCCTCCAGTCAAACTCTGGTTGAGGATCAGTTGTTCTTTGTGTCTTTCTGTGGTTGAGCAAAGAGTCAAATATGAACATTTTCTTATTTCATTGTTTGTTTGAACCTCTGCAGACAGACAGACAGACAGAGAGAGAGAGACAGGCAGACAGTCAGACAGAAAGAGAGAGAGAGACAGATGAACAGACAGACAGCTTCTTGCCTTCAGACTCAAAAACATGTGGAAAACAACATTTTGACAGAGAACTCCTGAAAGATCCTTCAGTGTCCGGTTGAACTGAAGCAGCAGCTCTGACGGTTTGTTTCCAGGTTTCAGGGCTGAATTTTAAAGAATCATTTTCTGAATCTGAAGAATCAAAGACGCTGAAACAAACTTGATTCTGGTCCATTTCTCCTTTTTTGAACAGAGACATTTAACATGAGCTTTAAAGCCTCTTTCTGTTTCTGCGCTTTGATGAAACTTGATCGTCTCTTGAACAACAAAGAGGATAAAACGTGCTGATGAACCTGGTTCAGGACGAAGCTTCAGTCAAACTGACCTCAGATCAGATCAAACAGCTGAGGTGAAGGAGAATTAAGTGACGCGAGGCTCGAACGAAGGATCAATTAAAGTTGAATCAAAGTTGGATTAAAGTTGAATTAAAGGTGAAATGCCCTGCCGGTCTCATCCGGTCCCTGCCGGTCTCTGCGGGTCTCACCTGGTCCCGCTGGTCTCGGCTCGTTTCCTCGGATCTTCTCTCTCTTCCTCCAGCTTCAGCAGCTTCTGATCCGGGGCGGCTGAAGCTGCGGGAAAAAAGTGACCGGATCAAAACCGGCACACACTATACTTCCGCTCACACTTCAAAATAAAACAAGGATTCCAACAATATTGTCTACTTAATTAAAATATGAGAGATGATAACGCACTCATTTGAAGGTTAGTCCAAGAAATCGTCCGTCGTCATGTGCAACAGTCACTCTTTACTAGATTGCTAGATTATTGTTCTTTTTTGGTCTTTATTTTTAAAGTATCTATCTAATCAAGTGATTAGGAAATTGATGGTGAATTGATTATCTCTTCATTTGAACAATATTAATCTAATCAAACCTACATGTTCAGCTGTTGTATCATAGATACTGTTAATATCTACAGACTGAACTGTTTTTAATGGAACTAAGACTTCATCAGTTCCTATTAATAACACTGTTACTGTCAGATGTGATAAAATACATCTGTCTGCACAAATAACATCAGCACAGATGTCAGTTTATAATAAAACACACAAGAACTTCATGAAGTTTCTCTTTTCTTTACATTAAGACTTAAGACTGCTAATCTGGTGACCGGTTTTTATTTTGTAAGGTGAACTCACTGAGCGGAAGTGGGCACAGCGGGTTTCTGTCGGTCACTGAACAGTTTCACAATAAAAGATAAACCAGCTGATGTTTCATAATAAAAGACTTTCCACTGTGAATTAACTGATGTTGGGACATTAACACGATGAAACAGAGTTCAGGGAAAAAACACAACTACTACAACAGGTTTAAATCCCTGCTGAGTCCAACTGTGTTTAGGAGAGAAGATGAGAGAAAAGGTAAGAAAAGAAAAGATGAGAAAAGAAAAGATAAACCTTTATTCGTACAAATTTACAATTCGTAAATATGAATAAGAAATAGGAACCCGTGTTGAGATACGAGGTGAGAGCTCTGTTGAGAATCTGATGAAACGTGGAATCATATTCTTGTTGTTTTGCTCTCTCACTCACAGTTTCTGCTCCGGGATCCTTTTCAGCCTGTTGTTTCTGTCACAGTGTGAAGCATGTGAGTGCAGAAATCTGATGTCTGATCAGTTTCACTGTTCAAACACTGACAAAGGTTGGAGGCCTGGGACTCTCGGCTGCTGTGTTGGACTGACCTCTAGTGGACAAATAACAAACTGTATCAGTTCATGGAAAGTCAGTAGCAGAGGGTATGCTCAGATTAAACCCAGCAGACACACGTTCAGATGATGCTGATGGTGACTCTGATCACGTTGGTCATATTATTATCATCAATAAAAGCACATGCACTTGTGGTTTGGGCTTTTTTTTTAATGAAATGACATTTTATTGACAACTGGTGGTGGTGAAATGGTTGTGATCAGATGTCCACACAGTGACTCCACATGTTACATGCATATCTGCTTTAAGCCTGTGGTGTTTGTAAGAACCAACAGGCTCATCTCAGCTGTCACACAGAGAGGGAGGAGGTGGATGAGTCAAACACTGGACTTTATTAATAAGTATTAAATAAGTATTTACTGACATCTTCACCTTCAGTGGACGGTGACAGAGGCAGACAGGAAAAGGTCAGCAGCCAGAATAAAACCAGTGATGCAGTGATGTGACATGAGCTGTAGGAGAACAGTGTTTGTGTCAACTGTGAACTTTGATTTTCATGTTCACAGTTACATTAACTTTAGCAGAGCAGCTGACGAGGCCTGTTCGTGGTGATGTCATATTTGGTCCAGGTAGGACGTCCAGCTGACAGCCAGGTAACATCCTGACACCTGACAGTTTGGCCACAATTTTTCAAAGCATTGATTGGAGGTGGAGCTAGACGTGGAGGTTGAGCTGGAGCTGCATCTGGATGTGGAGGTGGAGCTGCATCTGGATGTGGAGGTGGAGCTTTTTTTGCACTGTTATTGTTTTGAATGTGGTGTAAGTTTCCTCTGTGTTAACTCTAGTGAAGCACTGACGACTGGATGAGGCAGTAAAACAGCTGGAAGACTCAACCTGCTTCTCAGGGAAAGATTCAAAGGGAAGAACAACATGTAAAAGTCAGTAAAATGTGAAGACAAGGAGCTCTAGATGTGGAATTTGTGCTCAAATCAGTTTACTCTGTTTAAACAGTTAATCAGTTTTCTAGAGATGTCATTTTTCTGAAAGAAAATCTACAGTTGGATAAGGAAAAAGTCTCTCTCTCTCTCACACACACTGTAACACACACACACACATTGCAACACACACATAGTAACACACATTCAGTGTTGAGCCTGGTACAACAGTAAACAATAAGACAAAAGCTCTCTGTCCTCTGCAGGCTGGTCAGACCCACACTGCTGCTGTGCTCAGTCTGACAGGAACACCAGGACTCTCTGGGTCTCTCCAGGACTCTCCAGATCTCTCCAGGGCTGTCCAGGTCTCTCCAGGACTGTCCAGGTCTCTCCAGGTCTCTCTAGGACTCTCCAGGACTCTCCAGGTCTCTCTAGGACTCTCCAGGACTGTCCAGGTCTCTCCAGGTCTCTCTAGGACTCTCCAGGACTATCCAGGTCTCTCCAGGACTCTTCAGGTCTCTCCAGGACTCTCCAGGTCTCTCCAGGAACATGGACCCCAAGCGTCTCTCCTCGAGCTCTCAGCAGCAGGTTCATCTCAGGAAAAAGGTAAAGATGTTGGAGCAGAATCAGATTATTGGTTTGACTGGTTTAACTGGTTTGACTGATTTAACTTGTTTGACTGGTTTAACTTGTTTGACTGGTTTAACTGGTTTGACTGGTTTCACTGATTTAACTGGTTTCACTGATTTGACCGAGACATCAATGGTCGTTAGGATCAAAATTGTTGGTCTGTGAGATGATGGAAATACAGCGGTGGAAAGTAACTGACTTTTCCCTTTATGCTTCTGTATATTTGTACACTTCAGAGTGAAGTTTCTTTTTTACTGTCCAACAGCTCTAGTTACCAGTTATTTTTCAGATAAAGATTTAATATAAATATAAGTTTGTACGTACTAGAATATAAAATTAAACAATAAATTCCAACTTTGAAACACCACAAACATATGAATAGATCAGAAACATTAACATGATGATATATCTGTGTACAGTTGCTGTAGTTTGGATATTTGGACAAACTAACAATACTTCAACACTTTCATGAGACTGCAGGACTTTGACGTGTATCGGAGTATTTCCGGACTTTGGAACTATGACTTTCACTGAAGGAAATGATTTGGACTGATTCCTCTGACAAACTTTGAACATAAACTTTGTTTAAAAGAAGCAGTACAACAATGTACAAATACTGCATTAGCAGTAAAAGCACACAACCATTTACTCATATTACGAGTTACATTACAAGTACAGAAGAGTTGTCAGAAAAAGGAGAAGTTAAAATGAAGCAGAAAGAGGTTTTGAACTCATTAAGTAAAGAAACTAGAAGCAAATAAAAGAACAAAACAATAAAACTACACGTTATAACGTTTGTTTTTCTAAATAAGCTTGTAAAAGTGCTCAGTGGGAAACAGCGCCACCCCGCCGTTAGACTGCACTCAGTGGTCACACCGGGTATTACACCTGCAGCTCCTCCGCTCCGCCACGGCCACCGATTGCTCATGCGCAATGAGATGAATGGCCGCTGCACCTGACGGCCCGACCGGAAGTGTGGCGGACAAATCCTCGGCCGTTAATCCCGCTCGGCTCGGTCACCGGAGGCACCGACAGAAGCTCCGCGGGCCGGACCGCTCAGTGTGACCGTCCGGACCGTCTCCGCTCCGGGCTCGGCCTCCGGATCGCGCCGGGCCGACCCGCCTGCTGCCGCCGCCTGTCGGGCTCCAGACCCCCGCTGCCGCTGAGCTGCAGCTCCGTCAGGCTCCGCGAGGCTCCGGGCTCGTCCACCCGCTCTGCCATGGGATGCTGCGGGAGCGCGGAGGTAAGCAGGCCGGGGCCCCGAGCCCGGGGCCCCCGCCCCGCCCCCGGTGCCCTTCAGCCCGTCTGCGCGTCGCTCGTCCCCCCGGCACAGAGACCCGGTCCCGCAGAGGGCCGAGCCGGATTAAAGCCCGGGACTGTAATCCTATTAGGAGGCTTCCCGGGGCCTGAGACCGGGCCGAGCCGGGCCGACGGGCTGGGGACAGCCGGCTGTCCGTCCGCTGGACCCGGCCCCGGTGGTCCGGCTCGATCCGGCTCGGCTCCCCGTGTGACCGTGTGTGTGTTTGTGTCTGTGTGTTTCAGAGGACAAAGAGAGAGTGGAGACCGCTGGAGGACCGGAGCTGCACAGACCTGCCCTGGTTCCTGCTCTTCACTGTCTTCTGCATCGGCATGGTGAGACACACTGAGAGGGACAGAGACACACTGAGAGGGACAGAGACACACTGAGAGGGACAGAGACACACTGAGATGGACAGAGACACACTAAGACACATTGAGATGGACAGAGACACACTGAGAGGGACAGAGACACACTGAAATGGACTGAGACACATTGAGACACATTGAGAGGGACAGAGACACACTGAGATGGACAGAGACACAGTGAGAGGGACAGAGACACACTGAGATGGACAGAGACACACTGAGAGGGACAGAGACACAGTGAGATGGACAGAGACACACTAAGACATATTGAGAGGGACAGAGACACATTGAGATGGATAGAGACACAATGAGATGAACAGAGACACAGTGAGAGGGACAGAGGCACAGTGAGATGGACAGAGACATACTGAGAGGGACAGAGACACTCTGAGACACACTGAGAGGGACAGAGACACACTGAGGGACAGAGACACACTGAGATGGACAGAAACACACTGAGAGGGACAGAGACACACTGAGAGGGACAGAGACACACTGAAATGGACAGAGGCACATTGAGAGGGACAGAGACACATTGAGAGGGACAGAGACACAGTGAGATGGACAGAGACACAGTGAGATGGACAGAGACACACTGAGATGGACAGAGACACACTGAGAGGGACAGAGACACAGTGAGACACAGTGAGATGGACAGAGACACACTGAGAGGGACAGATACAGACAGAGACACAGTGAGACACACTGAGATGGACAGAGACACAGTGAGAGGGACAGATACAGACAGAGACACACTGAGAGGGACAGAGACACAGTGAGAGGGACAGAGACACAGTGAGATGGACAGAGACACATTGAGAGGGACAGAGACACAGTGAGACACACTGAGATGGACAGAGACACAGTGAGATGGACAGAGACACAGTGAGAGGGACAGAGACACAGTGAGATGGACAGATACAGACTGAGACACAGTGAGATGGACAGATACAGACTGAGACACAGTGAGATGGACAGAGACACATTGATATGGACAGAGACAGACTGAGACACAGTGAGATGGACAGAGACACAGTGAGAGGGACAGAGACACACTGAGAGGGACACAGACACACTGAGAGGGACAGAGACACAGTGAGAGGGACAGAGCCACACTGAGATGGACAGAGACACAGTGAGAGGGACAGAGACACACTGAGAGGGACAGAGACACAGTGAGAGGGACAGAGACACAGTGAGATGGACAGAGACACAGTGAGATGGACAGAGACACACTAAGACATATTGAGAGGGACAGAGACACATTGAGATGGATAGAGACACAATGAGATGAACAGAGACACACTGAGAGGGACAGAGACACAGTGAGATGGACAGATACAGACTGAGACACAGTGAGATGGACAGATACAGACTGAGACACAGTGAGATGGACAGAGACACATTGATATGGACAGAGACAGACTGAGACACAGTGAGATGGACAGAGACACACTGAGAGGGACAGAGACACAGTGAGAGGGACAGAGACACAGTGAGATGGACAGAGACACACTGAGATGGACAGAGACACATTGAAATGGACAGAGACACAGTGAGATGGACAGAGACACACTGAGATGGACAGAGACACAGTGAGAGGGACAGAGACACACTGAGAGGGACAGAGACACAGTGAGATGGACAGAGAGAGAGAAGATTCGGATGAGGTCAGAATTGCGAGAAATGAGGACTCTTTGAATTGGACAGATGATTTGGAGCTGAGCTGTCTCCAGCTGGTCCTTTGGACAAACCAGCAAATACATGTTAAAATCCTTTTGATAGAAGAAGAAGAAAACGCGGTCGAGTCCAGAGGAGCTGACGTCACGTGGACAGCAGAGACGTCTGACTCTTCCTGGAGCTCCATCTGTCATCAGACGGGGTCCAGGTCTTCAGCTCTGGGCCACGAACGAGCATTTAGTCTGAGACATATGAACATGTGACAAACACCTGTCTGTGGCTCCTGTGATCGACGTGACGTGATGGTGTCCAACCAGCTGCCGTTAGACTGAGCTCATGGAGCTGAGGTCAACGGTCGTTTTATTCTGGAGGATTTATGAGATCATTGATCGTGATCATTAACTGAAGCATCATCAGTTTTCTGGTGGAGTGGACTGATCCAGTCCGGTACAGTCAGCTCCTCCATTCACTTCAGCAGGAGTCATTGTTTTTCACTCGGTCTCCTCGTGGTTTGGGGCCGACCGATGAACGAACAGTGAAATGATCATTGCGTGCAGTGAACCCGGCTCAGAGCAGACCGGGACAGTCCCAGCACTCCAGGTTTCTGAGGTCCAGATGCAGACCAGTCCAAACATTAGAATGATGAAAGAAACAGTTTGACAGAACTGTGACAACATGCTGCAGCGCCACCTTGAGGCCAGTGAGTGTAGTCGTATGTGCCTGACAAAAGCAAACATGTTTGATTCAGAGCAGATGAAACAAGAAAGAAGCTCCAGAATGTGCTTCTAGAAGAAAAGTGAGTGAGGCTCCATGTGACCTGTGGTGCAGACCATGTGACCTGTGGTGCAGACCATGTGACCTGTGGTGCAGACCATGTGACCTGTGGTGCAGACAACATAATGACATGAAAGGTTCACGAAAATCAGACGACGAGAAGCAGGAAAATAGAAAATGATGACATGCAGGTGACCTGAGGGAGATTCTGCATCGGATCATGACACCGTCTCTGACAGAGTTCCCATGTTTTTAAGGATGATAAAGTTATAAAATACAAGATGGAGGTGGTGAATGAGTTCAATGCTTTTTTCTTGAATGTTGGACCAAATCTGTTGAAAACAGCAAAGTGACACTGAACTCCACATGAACTGATGGTGATGATTGAAAAGAGCATCAACAGTATGAATGAAATAATGAAAACAGAAAAAATAGTTAGGCGCCAAAAATGGCGCTGACAGAGCAGTGTGGAGTGTGATGACTGATGACCGTGTCTCCGTCTGCAGGGCAGCATCTGCGGCTTCACCATCGTCACCGGCGGCGCCGCTCGTCTCGTCTTCGGATACGACAGCTACGGCAACACCTGCGGCCAGCGCAACGAGCTGATCGAAGGCGTCCGGCTCAGCGGCCTCGACCACACCGACAGGAAGTGAGTGCCTCTCCATCAGCTGTGTGCTGCGGTGTGGGTGGGCGGAGGTGGCTTTATACCTGACGGCTGCAGGTGGAGGTGTTTTCAGTTTGTCCATGTGAACTGGAGGATGAACTGGTCAGAGTTTGGAGGTCAAAGGTCACTGTGACCCGACTAAACACATTTTCTATTTTGTTTTTTTCCTATTCATGTACTTTAGTGTATGAATAAGAATTCATTCACACAGACGACTGACAGAGAGGGACAGGGACCCTTTATGTCCAAAGGGTCAAAGGTCAACCTGGCTGTGACATCACAGTGCTGTGCAGAACTGGACTGAGGCCGTGTTTTTCGTTGGGTCAGGTGCTGATCTGAACCTGTGCTGACAGTAAAGATCTTCTGTGTGTGAAGCCTTTTACAATCTGAAGCTTGTGCACCGGAGCTCAGGCTCATTGGTTTGACTGATGCTGATCTGCAGCTGATTGATGAAGCTTTGTCAACATAGTGAAACCGTCCATCTCAACAGAAGTACAGTCAACACAAAGTCTTCTTCAATATGTCACTGGAACCTGACTGGTTGTGGTTTCACACTGTGTTTTCTTTTACTGTATTACTGTAGTATTACTGCTTTCACTGGCTCAGTCTGGTGCTGGAACACACGGTGCGTTTGAGGTCCTGTGGGAGTGTTCAGAGTTGATTGTGCTGACAGACTGTTCAGAGCTGTGACTCATCAGCAGGCCTGCGCACACACACACACATACACACACACACACACACACACACACTTCTCTCTGCCTCCGTCAGCCTATTTTTACCTGACGCTCCACCTGCAGGAACAGGAGCAGCTGATGAAATATGGAGAGGAGTTCAGACAGACTTTAACTCACAGCCCAGATCTGTTAGCTGCTAACAGTTAGCAACACAGCTAACAGTTTGAGAGAGAGACAGGGTGAGTCAGAGAGACAGGGTGAGTCAGTACCAGCTGTGTGACTCCGTCTGCCTCTTACTGTACAATGACTCTCCTGTGTGACATCATCACTGTGAGACGCTCACATCTGGACTGCAGGACACATCTGTTCAAGTCTGTGTGTCTCCCATATGCAGATGAATCGTTCTCATCTATTTCTCATTTCAAATCTTCTGTTATCACATTTCTTGTCACATTGTTTTACTGAGTCTCACTCTCTCGCTGACACGAATGAAGGGTGAAGCTGCAGCTGAAGTGTGATTGGTTCACAGGCACGCAGGTGACCTCAGGTGATCTCGTGAACATACTGTGTGTGTGTATCAGCTGTGATCACAGATTCTTGTTGCTGTAGGAGAAGAAGAGTTGGAGTTTTCACTGCAGACTCTTTGTTTCCTTCTCTCTCTCCCACGTCTTCACTCTGACATTCAGCTCAGCTTTAATCAAACTCTTGAACCTCTCCTCCACACGACTCCGGCCTGTCAGCTGCCCCGGAGCTCCCAACTCCCGCGGGCCGTAAACGCCCCACGGTGACAGTGTCGGTGGTTTCTGATATTTGTGCGGTTGTCTTTCAGAATCACAGTTGGTGTAAAAGAATATGTTTTGTTTGAGTTGAATTTGAAATCATTGGCTGTTGGATGAGGCTGAATGCTGAGTCATCGTTCACAGGTTGGATTCACTTCACACTGTGCTCACATGAGTCGTCACATCTGAAACCATGACACACGAACGAACCAGCTTCATCCTCCATCTTTACTTCTAGTCTTATTAGATTCAGCGTGAAGTTTATTTCCAGCAGAGTCGTGTTGTCATCACGTCTCTATGAGAAACACGTTCTGTCAGTAACATCAACTATTTCTCTTCATGAACTGGTTTCCATGTGTTTCAGTGGTTGTGCAGCTGCAGTCTGAAACTCAACACTTCCTGAAGAGAGAAGAAAGGGTCCATTAATGCTGATTTCATTCACCAAGTCGTTTCAGTTGCTTCCACTTTGCTGTCTAAGCTCAACAGTTCCTGCAAGCTTTTCACAATAAAAGCCTACCAGCCAAATGGGATGGTCATCGTCTCATCCCTCCCTTCGTTAAATGATCCGGATCCCTGCTCCTCTTTTGATGTGAAACATCTGCAGGACGTGTTGTGTTTCATCCAAAGTCACTGAACGAAACAAAAAATGAAGTTAACGAGTTAATGAAAACAAAGTGTTGAGTCTGTGGTGACTGAACATGCTGAACTTACACCAAACTCCAGGTCTGTTTTTACATCCCTTTTTAAACATGGACGGCATTGAAAGATTGTTTTCTTTATCAGTTAATCTGTTGGTTATTTTCTCCATTAACTGATTCAACGGATTGAAAAGTCAGAAAGTGGTCGATGACCATCACAAGCTTCCAACCACAGCCTTCAACGTATTATATAAATACTTATTAGAAGTATTTTAAATCAAACAACAATGCATCTAGTATCATATAAACACAAACAAGAATCAGCAGGAATCTGCAAATATTTCAAAAAATCAATCAGTTATCAAAATAGTTGTTGGTTAATTTTCTTTTGGTTGACTTTCTGTTGCAGCTCTGCACAAATGAAGAACAACATACAAAACAGGAAAATAAATTCAACTAAATCAGAATAAAGCAAAACCAGGCCTTTTATTCATTTGTGAGGGTTCTTTGACATTTTTTGCAGTTTGCAGGTTTGTTTTCGTTGGTTTCTCCATGAAAAGATTGATGAGCCTTCTGTTCAGTTTGAAGGACCCACTGTGACAGCTAAACGCTCTTAATTTGAAGGAACGACTTCCTGTGCTTTCTGTCGCCCACAGGTTTGTCTTCTTCCTGGATCCCTGTAACATCGACATCGTCCAGAGGAAAATCAAATCCATGGCTCTCTGTGTGTCTCTGTGCCCCACAGAGGAGCTGAAGACCTACCAGGACCTGAAGAGGTTCGCCATGCTCAACGGTGAGGTCATCACTCTGTCACATGACTCCGCTCTAGT
This sequence comes from Centropyge bicolor, assembly GCA_037975185.1. Classification (NCBI taxonomy): domain Eukaryota; kingdom Metazoa; phylum Chordata; class Actinopteri; family Pomacanthidae; genus Centropyge; species Centropyge bicolor. Next base: position 163,579 of record JBBMOC010000251.1, on the reverse strand, counting down.
GCTGAAGAAAGAATGACAGAGCGCCTGTGGGGACAGTGGGCTGATGGGAAATGGAGTCTGTAGAAAGACTCTGTCTCACCTGTTGTTTCAGACTCGACTGATGTTGTTGAAAATACAGGTTCGATAGTTTTAAGAAAACATGCAGAGGAGTTTGGCTGCAGGTACGAACTCCACCTGGATGGAATCTGACACCCAGACGAAGTGAATTACTCCGAGCTGCTGTCTAGACGTCGGTGTTTTCCTCCTCCTGCTCTGCAGCACATTGGATTGAAAAATGAAATCCTGTTGGATCGTTTGAGGCTTGATCGTCGCGCTGCGGCAGGTGTTGCTGTTTCTTCTCTGTCCTCGGTTCAGGTCCTCACGTCCTCTTCAGATCAGGTCTGGGCAGGTTTTCCACAGGTCTGCTTCAGGTCCGGTCCTGTGTATGAACCCGTCACTGATCATGAAGGTTTGATTAGCTTCTGCTGGACTCCAGTGATGGTGACATTCACGGTTTCTTCAAACACTGAGTCAGCTCTGTGGCAGGAGGAAGTGCCGACAGCGCCTCAGCTCACAGCTTGATGTTTGAACCGCTCATCCTTCGGTCACATGGCTCGTTTTGCAGCAGGTTTTTAGCTTCACTTTCCTGCAGAGCTTCTCTTCTTCGAATGTTCCCTCAGCTCCACCTTGTCTCTGTCTGTCGTCCTCGTTCTCCTCAGCTGACTGTGTGTCCTCCATGTTGCTCAGTGGGATGCTGAGCTCGAGGCTGGCGACACACTTTCCACTGTTTGAAGTAAAACCATCCAGAAGTTCGTCGTGACCACGCAAACGACGCCCTGTTCATTCACACGTGTGTCAGAGAGGTGTTCTCCTGATTGATGGACCGGACCAGTGAGCAGAACTCTAGAGGTCCTGGTTCACTTCCCTGTGGTGCTCCATGACTGCATGATGTCCACGACTTCTTCAGATCAGATCAGAGATCAGATTCCCATAGGCAGCTGTGTGAGTGTGTGTGTGTGTGTGTGTGTGTGTGTGTGAGTGTGTGTGTGTGTGTGTGTGAGTGTGTGTGTGTGTGTGAGTGTGTGAGAGTGTGTATGAGTGAGTGTGTGTGTGAGTGTGTGTGTGTGTGAGTGTGTGTGTGTGTGAGTGTGAGTGAGAGTTGGTTGGAAAGGAAGCAGTGATGTCACCAGTTGTCCGGATGCTCGCCATCACGTCATGGTGATGATTTAATGTCTGCAGTCGTGTGACCTGACACACCACCAGTATACAGTGCTGTGTACACACACACACACACACACACACACAGAGTACAGTCACAAAGGCAGCATTGAGTCCTGTATCGTTGGTGCCACTCTGCTCCGTTTGTCGTCCATCATGGCCGCTGGGATTCAGTGTGTTCAGTGTTGAAAACGTGACAGCAGACGTTTGATCAGGTGACCTCAGCTCCTCTGGCAGCCATGTTGTTTATGAAAGGAGTCACTGTCACAGAAACACACAGAGGAACCAGTTTCTCAGCCTGGTGCTGTCCTGCAGTGTCAGAGCTCAGTGCTGTGTCCACCCCTGTGTGTTTGTTTCCCCTCTGTGGGACGAGTAAAGGTAAATCTCAGTGTATCTCCTCAGTCAGGATGGATGAGTGTTCGTTCACAGCTGGAACCTCTTCGGGTCATTTGGACAAACACTTTGTCCGCATCTGTTTTTCTGTTAAGGGAGAGTTCAACATTTAGTGAAGTCTCTTCCTGATGAACACGTTGACTGCTGCTGCTCAGTTACCACCTGTTTCTACAGACACACTGATGGAGGAGCTGCAGCTCCGACCTGATGAAGATGACGATGAAGATAATCTGTGTTTTTCTGTTTCAGGTTCAGAGCTGTGTTCGTACGAGTTAGCGGGTCATAAATATCCCGGCCTGCCGGAGAGGTTCTCCAAGTGTCCTAAGCTTCCTGTTCCACCCAGGTACGCCCAGCTCCACCTGCCGCCGCTCGCTGCCGCTGTGCTCTCTGACCTCTGACCTCTGCCCTCTCTGCCCTCAGTAAGCCGCTGCCGGTCTTTAACCGCTGCACGCCGCTGGATGTTTCCTGTTACGCCAAGTTTGCGGAGGCCGTGGTGACGTTTGTTGGCGATAACAGCGTTCTGCACCGGCTGATCGCCGGCGTCGCCGCCAGTAAAGAGATCATCATCGGGCTGTGTTTTCTGGCTCTGGGTGAGAATCAGTCTTTTCACTCTGGATCTGCAGTAAAACTTGAGTGTTTAACTTGAGATTTGATAACTGTGTGATATGAACAGTTCGTGTGATTCTACAAACTATGATGTGAATTTTCTGCAGATTTGTTTCATATGATCAGTCCATCTTCAGTGTTTGACCTGTGTCTGTCTTTCAGTCCTCTCGATGATCCTCATGGTGATCATTCGCTACATCTCAGCCGTCCTCGTCTGGATCCTCACCTCGCTGGTCGTCCTCGGATCCCTGGGTGAGGTCACGTCCTGCTGACAGGTTCAAACAATGATTCCCTGTTTTTGAGATGCGCCTGTCATCTCCTGTCTGTGTCCTCAGCGGGGACCAGCGTCCTCTGGTGGCTCTACATCGACCACCGGCTGTACGGGAACGACACCACCGCTAAAGTGACGAAGGAGGCGAAGGAGGAGGTGGAGGTCGGCAGAGACAGCGGACAGGCGCTGCTCGTCTACGCCGTGGCTGCCACCGTCTTCACCGTACGAGTCTCAGCTGTTGTCAACAGAGACGTTGGCCCAAGTTGTCTTTGTCCTGATTAGCTGAAAACAAATGAGTTAATACAAGTTAGGTCAGATTCAGAGAAAGAAAACTCAGAAAAACCTTCAATGGTGAAAAACAGCAGAAAGCTGAGGAGGGACGTCTGTTGAGGACGGACAGACAGGAAGTAGATGAGATGAGATGAGCTGATCCTTCACTGATCCGAGGGTGAAGTCAGACTGAAATACATTCAGCTCCACTCGACTCAATCCACAACTCAAGCAGTACAAATACACACAGTACCCACAACCAGTGTGCTACTGAAAGTAATACTGCAGTATTGTCTCGACGTCTTGACATGAGCCAGTGGTGAAAGTGTCAGAGTGACATGTGACCATGGACTGTGGCAGCAGACAGCATGTGAATCAAACACTGTCAGCTGGACACAGCACAGATCCTGTGTGACAGGTGAAATGCTCTAATGTAGCTTAACATGATCTGTGTAGAGCAGCTTTACAGTACAAACACACAAAGTGTTCATGTGTGAGGTCTGAAATACTGGAGCTGTTTGAATTCAGTCTGGAGTCTTTGACCTGTGTTCCAGCAGAGGGCGCTCTTAACGCTCACTGTCAGTTTGCCCTGTTGCAGCCTGTTGACCAGTCAGTAAAATCTAGTCAGTAAACATGGAGGAGGACACAGGTTTGTTTGACTCACCTGAGCCCGTCTGCTGTTCCAGATCATCCTGCTGCTGCTGATGCTGTTCATGAGGAAACGCGTGGCTCTGACCATCGCTCTGTTCCACGTGGCAGGCAAAGTCTTCATCCATCTCCCCCTCCTCACCCTGCAGCCCTTCGTCACCTTCCTCGCCCTCCTGCTCTTCTGGATCTACTGGATCCTGGTCCTGCTCTTCCTGGGAACCACTGGTCAGTCACTCAGGTTTTCAGTGTTTCTCTTTAGTCAGCTGATCAGCCTGAGAGATTCTGAACTCCAACCAACCGCCTTCATCTTTCATTTAGACCTGCACAAGTAAAACTCTGAGGAAACAGACAGAATTCTGTGGAGCTGAAATATGTTTTATCTTCTTTTCTGCTATTTTTTTCAATCACAAACATTAAATCATAACTTTTATTTAGGATTGATTCTGTAAAACAGTGAAGCAGATTCAGAAAAAGCCTCAAAATGATTGAAATCACAGAAAGAAAACAGCTTGGAAATAGTGAGATTATCAAAGTTGTTCAGACTGAGCTGGTTGAACAGTCTGCCCCCTGCTGGCGATCTGACTGAACTGCAGATGAAGCACTGACGTTCACGTCTTTGTCTCTGTGTAAATTCTCATGTTTTCAGAAGCTGGAACCATTGAATGTTTTCTGAATTATCAAAATTGCTACCGATGAATTTTCTCTCGATCATCTGATCGATTGATAGATTACAGACAGGCGGCCGTAGCTCAGGAGGTGGAGCGGTTGTCCACCAATCAGAAGGACTGAAGTGTAAATTAATCGTTTCGTCTCGAGGTTTTCCTGGGAATGTTTTCATGTGCAGTTCCAGAATCACGGGAACTGTAGTGGACTGAGGGCGGGGGTTGTGTGTGGTTCTGCAGGGAACCCGGTCCAGAATGAGGAGACGGGTCTGACAGAGTTCAGGCTGACGGGGCCCCTGCAGTACCTGACCTGGTACCATGCCGTGGGTCTGGTCTGGATCACGGAGTTCATCCTGGCCTGCCAGCAGATGACTGTGGCCGGAGCCGTGGTCACTTACTACTTCACCAGGTGAGTCCACACCTGCTGGACTTTGTTCCCTCTGGACAGAACTGAGCTAACTGTTATACCTGGTGCTAACTTCATGTTTAGCTTCAGACATGAGAGCGGCATCAAATTGAACGTCGAATTCTCCTTCAGGGTGAAAATCAAAGATGGCCGCAGGGTCTCTGTTTGATGTTGTCATCTGTTTCCTGTTTCTGTGTTCACAACTGACCACCCAGTGAACCTGTGGAAGTTTTTAGAGCTTTAATTCTGCTACAACTTCTCAGATCAGCCTGAATTTACATGAGTCATTTCCAACATTAATCACTGAATCTGACGGTAAAGGCAGAAGAAGCTGGAGCGGCCATCTTGGATCTGCATCTGGGTCGACTTCCCGTTCAAGTAGTACTTTCTCAGCTAATTGACCCAAACACCACATTTTTTATTTTCAGATATTTTTTGAAATGTGTCCTGATTCAGAAATCCTGTTTGTATGTAAACGTATGTGGCTGGAAACACAGCAGGCTGAAAGGAAACCGACTCATCCTTTAAATGTTCCAGCTCTAAGATGAAAAACTACGAGACTGATATTTTCCAGCAAACCTTTGTGAAGGATTCATTGTCTATGAACGAGCTTGAGTGAACCGGATCGATGGGGATGTTTTGTTTCAGGGACAAGAACCGACTCCCAGTGACCCCGATCCTGTCCTCGGTCCTGAGGCTGGTCAGGTACCATCTGGGCACCATCGCCAAAGGCTCCTTCATCATCACACTGGTCAAGATTCCCCGACTCATCCTCATGTACATCCACAACCAGCTCAAAGGAAAGGTACCGAGACAGCACGCTGCCGACAGACTTCAAGTTTGTTTTTGTTTCAAATTATTGTCCATCTTCCTAAATTATTCTTCTTCCTTTGAAAGATGTGTTATTGTTTCAGGTTTCTGAAGTTTCAGTTTTTGAGAGAAGTTAAAAATGTAGCAGCTGTCAAAAACTGGGAGCGAGAAATTTTCACTCTGAATCATCTACATTCAGATGAGTCAAAACTTGATTGGAGTTGGTGGTTGGATCCCTGCAGTCTACACCAAGATACTGAGGCCACATGGAGTCGAGTTCCCTGCAATTCAGGGGCCACTTTAAGGGGCTGAAGCCACGAACTGCTCTGCTGGACTCCGACAGCCTGAAAACTCAAACTTAAAAACCTAAACTAAAAAATGTTGTTTATGCTAAGTTTCCATTGAATTCCACTGAATGAACAGAGTGGACATTGGGGTCTTTCTGTGAGAACAGATCCAAGTCTACCACACGCTCATGTTTGGAAAGATGACCCATGGTAACCAAGCTTTCCTCAGTGTTTGTTCCACAGACTCATCACTTAATGCTGTAAAGTCAAAATGATGCATCATTGACTGGATGAGCCGTTAAAGTGACTGTGGGCTGACCGACCTCAGCACCAGCACGAGGATCCAGATGATTGATGATGGGTCACTGATCATGGTTTGTGTCTCAGGAGAACGCGTGTGCTCGCTGTCTGCTGAAAACCTGTATCTGCTGCCTGTGGTGTTTGGAGAAGTGCCTCAACTATCTCAATCAGGTAAGAGACCACACGATCTTTAGCTCCTGCTCTTCTTCTTAGCGTTGTCACTGCCTCACTTTGGTTTTATTTCCCAGAATGCATATGCAGCCACAGCGATCAACAGCACCAGTTTCTGCACGTCCGCACGCGACGCCTTCGTGATCCTGGTGGAAAACGCTCTGCGCGTCGCCACAATCAACGCCATCGGAGACTTCGTGCTCTTCCTGGGGAAGGTGAGGCAGCAGTTCAGTCCTCGTTACAAACCACATCCCACTGATTTACCTGTTCTCGGTGTCTGAACATCAGAGAAGCCAAACCTGTTCAGTCTGTCCTGAGGGTGGCGCTAGAGGAGAGATCATGCAGTCATCAGAATCTAAAGCAGTGATCAGTCTGTCAATCACAGCCCAAATGGATTAACAAGCATTTCAGCAGAAAGATCATTCAATTTCCACCAATCAGAGTTGATAACTGACAGCATCACTTCCTGCTGCTTCAGTTCTGCATTAAAGTCCTTGCACAGGTGAGTCAGTGGAAGGAGACGAGGGTCTTTGTTTTTATCCTGAGACAAATAAATCTGATTATGATGTGATTGTGGTTAGTGGCCGAGACGTGATGTGATCATGTTGAGACGAAGCGAAGTGATGGACGGACAGATCACAGCTTCGTTCATATGTTTCTCTTTCTTTGATGGTTGCATCAATGATTTTCTTAAACTCAAAATAACAAATATCTGAGAGAAGGAAGTGAACCTCTGACGTCCTGCTGTGTTTGCTCAGATCCTGATCGTCACGTCGACGGCGTTCGCCGGCGTCCTCCTCCTGAACTACCAGCGGGATTACGCAGAGTGGCTGCTGCCTCTCATCATCGTCTGTCTCTTCTCCTTCCTGGTGGCTCACTGCTTCCTGTCCATCTTCGAGATCGTGGTGGACGTCCTCTTCCTCTGTTTCGCCATCGACACCAAGTACAACGACGGCACTCCGGGGAAGGAGTTCTTCATGGACAAAGCTCTGATGGTGAGTCAACCTGAGCACGCTTCAGCATTTTGTATGAAACTGAACGAAGCTCAGGAGTCCAGGACCAGGTCCAGGTCCAGGTCCAGGACCAGGACCAGGACCGTCTCACTGAGGGTGTTTGGTCTCTTTTCAAAGACACGTTTAATCTGTGTGATTGAAACTTACAGAGAAATAACTGATGATTCCATGATCACATACAGCTGAATGACAAATCAAACGCGCTCTCAAACACCTACAGCGACCCGTCGAGCATCATGCTGCAGAGAATTGTGGGAGTTTCTCCTTCTGACTCCACCTTCACATTTATGCTCCCCCTCTGTCTCCCCCCTCTCTTAATATGCATTCCTCTCCTCTAAACTCCCCACTCTGCCTGTGACCCCGCCCTCTCCCCGTGACCCCGCCCTTCTATGTGACCCCACCCCTGCAGGAATTTGTGGAGAGCAGCCGACGGTTGGAACGAGCGGTGGAACGTGGGCGGAGCCGGGTGAAGGAAGCGGTGTCAGAGGGGGCGGAGATGAAGCCCATGGTGAGTGACAGTGGCGACGGAGGGGGCGTGTCCAGGCAGAAGAGCTCATCGGAGGAGGTGGGGACTGGGCTGGATGGGGGCGGGGGGGAGTGGGAGGAGCTTCAGGAGTTTCAGGTGTATTACCTGCTCGTGGGGGTGCTGGTGGACTGGGTTCTGACGGAGCAGAGCGACTTTGTCCTCTGTCTCAGCGAGGACGTCGTTCTCTTCCTCTGCATCTACCTTCCCACCTCCACCCTCTTCCTGTTCGTTAGCCTGCTGCACACGCCAAGCCCCGCCCCCTCCAGCACCAGCACCAAATCAGCCGCCGTCTCCGCTGCGTGCTAGCAGACGTGCTAATGGATACGTGCTAACTCCTGCATGCTAAAAGACATGTCCTAACTGACACGTGCTAACGGCTGCATGTTAGCAGACATGTGCTAACGCAAACGTTCTAACTGACACATGTTAAGTGATGCACACAGTCTTGAGCATGCTGATTGGATGAACACTCTTGCATGCTAACCTGCCTCCTCATCCTCATCATCATCATCATCATCCTCCTTCTCCTCTTCATCATCATCATCATCATCATCACCACAGCTGCTTCTTTCTCATCATCTGGAACCAAACTCCTCATTTCAACAACTTTCTACTTATTTGTAATTTATTTTGTACTTTTGTATCTTTATATTTTAAATGTTTTTTTAAATGATTTTGTTAAAGGTATTTTGCAGCTGTTTGTGTTTTTGTCTTCAGCCTTATTTTCTCACCGCAGCGCTTTAAGGACTCAGCAGATGATAAAGTCAGTGATGATGGAGGCTTCGGTTTTTCGGCTCCTCTTGTGTTTATTACTGATCTTTCTGATTGTGGTTCATTGTGCTGTTGTGTTTAAATTAGTTTGAAAAAGTTTCATGACTTGGAAGTCTCTAAAACTGAGTTTGATTGAGGTGTTTGCTGGGTCCTTGCTTCCTCACTGGTACCTGAATGGTCTTTGAGTTCACTTCCAGACTGGAGGTCATGTGACTTCACATTTGATACCAGTAGTTTTACACTCAGTCTAGTTCCATTTGGCCACTTTTTCAACCAGCAAAGATGAAGTAAATAAAAGACTTACCAGACTATTGTTCGTGGTCGGGTGCAGAAGGTGTAGAAACAGCCTTTAGTCCCTCAGGTTAGTTGGTGCTTCTCCACCTTTTCAGCCCCTTAAAACAAACCTGAAATGAACCAGTAAAAACAAACCCAACATCAGACCAACCTATGAAAAGAATTACATTATTTCAACGGCTCATCCCTCAGGAGTAATAATAATGATAATATCCATGTACACATGGACACACGACACAGAACAGAGTCGGTTCTCCTGATGGCGGCGGAGGCATCGTCAACCAACAATGAGACGAGATCTGAAGTCCCAAAGAATGAAAGTCAGAAGAACATGTTTGTCACCTCAGATCAAATTTAATAAAAGATACTTCAACTTCAAACTGACTCTTTCACAGAGTTTCATAGTTTGTTGAAGTGAAAGTGATTTATTTTTAACAGAACATTTGAACCTCTGCAGAATAAAAGTCAGTGCTTCCTCTCTTCATGTTGGAGACTGATGGACTCAGCTGTCGATCCAGACCTGAGGCCATCAGATCAACGTGAAGAGCTGCACAGTAAATATAACTGAAACTAAGTCAACTGAGAGATTCAGTATTAAATATGAGACACATTTCTTCTTATGTCTGGTCCAAATTCTGTGAGGCTCCAAACAGACTCCCTGGTTTTGTGTCTTTCAGTCTGGCAGCCGTTCTCGTGTCCTGTTGTCTTCATGATGATGGGAAATTACACTGAACTGATTAAATATGAAACCATGATAATAGAAATGTGGTGGACTCATGACCTCAGTCTTTCTAAAATCCTGCTGACTGCTGTTCAGCTTCCTGGCTTCACCACTGACTACCCATGACCCCTCACTCTCACCTCCATGTCCTTCGCACCCTCCTCGCTGCCTCCACCTGTCGTCCTCCATCCTGTTTGTCTGACCACGAAGAGCCGCGACACTTTTAACCATGTGGACTTGTTTCCTGTTTCAGGCTCCAGGGACGAGTTCAGCTTGACCAAAATCAGCCAATGGGACTTCTTAAAAAAGAGACATTCCAAATGTTTATTTTTACCAACGTGTAACATGTTTACTATGGTTTCACTCCAGGGAAAACAATATTTTAATAAGAAACTGTAAAAACGTAACAATGTAATGAAGCACTTTATATTGAAGCGCTGCAGATTTTAAACCGGCTGATGCATTTTTTCGTAGTGATGTCCTTTTTTATACAACTAAAGCATCTCATTCTGAACTCATCGCCGCTGCTCACACTTCAGTTCTTTAACGGTTTTAGCGAAGCAAGTTTTTTTTTTTTTTTTTTGGATCAATGTTTTTGTTGTGGAGACGAACTGCGGATCACAGCACTGACACAAACTACTCACCTGGACCTGGACCCTGTTGGATCAGGAGCGCTGTGATGTCATCAGAGGGGTGGAGCAGCAGCCATAAAGCTCAACATCTGATTGGTGGATGAGATCTGTGAGGTCAGTGGTCAAAGGTCAGACAGGTTCTCCTGCAGCTTGTCTTCTGCTGGTCAGCTGATCGGGTTTTATGTGAGTGAGTGACGGCACGCGCTGCGAGCAGATCGATCAATAGTGTCACTGTGTTACTCGCTATATAAATCTATAATCGATCACATGGAGCCAACGCACAGACATCCACTATCAGTCTGCAATGATTGAAAGTTGATACAGGCTGAAACAAGTTCTTAAATTCAGTATTAGCAGACGACACCGCTCTATTGAAACACTCCTCTATCATCATCTTCATCATAAACGCTTGTTAGTAAAAACGTTATGATGAATCTATAGCTGATGACACACTTTTGTCTGAGCCCCACCAGCAGCTCAACAGGCACAGTCGTCAACATAGAAACAAATCTGCTGCCACTGGAGCAGGAATCTGATTGGCTGTTGGTGGCTGATGAAGGCCTGTTCGCCCTGTGCTGCTCGCAGTGCGATGCCCGTTTCAGACTCCATGTTGGACGTGTCATCGTGTGGGTGGAGCCTCTGCTCACATATCAAACACGCCAGCATTCACCTTCCTCCACAAACCGCTACGATCTGCAAGGCGAGGGTCACATGACCAACCAGGTTAGCTAAGCTAGCACTATTGCTAGCGAGCAAATCTGCTGCCATGTTTGCTGCCATCTGTCGTCGAGCTGTTAGAACAGTTTAAACTCGGAGTTTGATCATGCTTCTGTTGGAAGCATCTCAGGAGCAAGTTAGCAGCTCTGTGGATGGTGATCAGTTACTAAATCAGTCCATCGCTTTCCCCTCAGGATGAACCGTAATAACTTTGATCGTCCGACTTTTCATCCAGCGCCATCATAAGGTCAACATGTGTCCAACACTTCATGACCAAGCATCTGTAGAACTGACGACGTTCACGTCAGTCTGCTGATTAGCTCATGTTAGTATGCTAACATGCTAAGCTAAGAAGGTGAACATGGAGAACAGAATACCTGCTAAACATCAGCATGTTACCATCGTCACTGTGATTGCGTTAGCATGCTGATGTTAGCATTTAGCCTCACAGAGCTGCTAGCTGGCTGAGGCATGAATGCTTGTGTTGAATCTGCGTTGTGATTGGCTTGTTTCTCTCATGATCATATTGACTTTTCAAACTTTAAAGTGCTCCAAACACAATTTGTCAAAACTAAACTGAGATGAAAGAATAAGCAGCAGGTTGATGAACAGCTTTATTACGTTCTGTGTTTTCTCACTGTTTCCATTAGAAAATAAGCTAGCAGGGCTACAAAAACCAGCCCGTTGACACTTCTCTTAGTCAGTCACATGACTCTCACCTTGCAGGTCATGGCGGCTCATTAGGTCTCCCTCTGGTGGTGGGTTAAAATCTTTTCATGCGACCTGGAGTCTGTGACAGGCGTCAACATCCCGTCAGCTGATCTGTGAGGAAGATGATTGACAGTCAGAATGTTCCTGTCTCCACAAACTGTCACCTGGATCCAGCTTCCTGTCCTGGCGTTCCATCTCCTCTTCACGGTCTGAAACCTCCACAGCGTCGAGCCGAACTGTTGTCTCCATTAGAAATCCAGATGAGACGTTTGGAGGTGTGTGGGCGGAGCTTCCTGTGGAGGTGACGACTGAGTTCAGACAGCAATAAAACAAGCTGCATCATGTGACCACATCAACAACAACAAGTCTTCCTGCTTCTGTTCGTTCAACATGTTCCAGGTTTAAAGTTTGATGTCGAACACATCTCAGACAGGAAGTCAGCTGTCTGAGGTTCAATGTTCAACATCACATAGTCAACACAGGGCAACTGATTGGGCAACCTGAGAGACAGGCGGTCTCTGTGTTGCTCTCATGTCCGGGTCCACACGGTCCGTGATGTGCAGCCGGAAGCTGAGAGAGAAGCCAGAAAATGGACCTTCAGAGTAGTTTAGCTAACGTTTGAGCGACAAAATCAGCAGCCGACACAAATCGATTCACTGTGGCCGAAGGCTGCTCCGGCTGCTCCTGGTGCTCTGCTCCGGCTGCTCCCGGCTACTCCCGGCGCTCTGCTCCGGCTGCTCCCGGCGCTCTGCTCCGGCTGCTCCCGGCGCTCTGCTCCGGCTGCTCCCGGCGCTCGGCTCCGGCTGCTCCCGGCGCTCTGCTCCGGCTGCTCTGCTCCCGGCTGCTCCCGGCGCTCGGCTCCCGCCCTGGTCGTCCAACATGTTGCCTTGTCGCGCTGCAGGTCGAACTTCGGCTGAATCCAAACGAGCCTCCAGACTCATTTCACTCTGTATTATTTTAAATGTTCCTTTAATGGAGCTTTTGAATGTTAATGAACACAGAAACTCAGGACTCTCCTGGATCATGTGACCGTCAGGTTTATGTTGACCTCCAGTTAGAATTAACATCATTCTTTACATTTTTTCTGCCTCTAAATACGACAGTACCCATCAGCCTCAGCTGCTGCTCACAGGTGTGAATCGTGATGTGGTCTCCACTCGGTCTGTCCGTTTGTCCCAGTGGTCACTGGCAGAATAGCACTGTTTGATCGGCGCAGCTGGAAGTCTGGACGTTTGGGTTCAGCCTCAGACTGACGCTGTGTCAGTCCGAACCTCGACCTGCTGACGAGTTCCTTCGATGATCTGGACAAACATCTCTGTGTGCAGTTTTTAAGTGAGTTTTCTGTCCGGGTGCAGCTGAAGTGTTTTTGTGCTTCGAGGACACACGGTTTTCAGGCTGCGACTGTTCCCATCATCCCCCTCCCGTCAGCTGAACGCCTTCGCTTTCAAAGATCATCCCGTCAGAGAGTTTCATTATCACAGAGGCTGGGATAGGCTCCAGCCCCCCCCCCCGCGACCCTGCAAAAGGAGTAAGCGGTAGATGATGGATGGAAGTGAAGAGCGGCTCCTCGAAAGTCGGAGCTGATCTGAGATCTGACCCGTCTGTAAAAACCCACAGAGCAGCTGAGACGCTGATTCTCTTCATGTAGTTTTCTTGTGTGCAGAAACTCTGGACTTCACTCTGAGATTTAGCTTTGAAGTATTAAGAGCATGTATGTTTAAGCTGTTGAGTCAGTGGCCACAGGACTCGATGCTCCGAGCATGTTAACTAATTGCACTAAAGATGGAGTTCATCCAACACTGACGTCAGTTTCAAGTAGCTGTAAAGTATTTTAGATGAACAGTGTTCGTAGCTCAGATATTAACACACAAACTTTTATTCATGTTCAAACGTCCCGAAAAGAAAGACAACGTTCTGAGTGATCTGTGGAAATATTTACATTTATTTTACACATTTAATTTGGATCATGTGACTGCTGTCGCCGGGCAGATTAACCTGCTGACTGCAGGACCTGAAAAGTTTCATTTCGTCATCAGATAAAAATGACTGAACTGATTGTTGGTGAAAAAGTGGGCGTCTTCATGTGTTCTGTCTAAAGAGATTGAGTTCACCACGACGTGAGACAGAAACACTGGAGACATTTTTTAAAGAAATTTCCTGAAAGGAACTTTGTAATTCTGGCCTATTTTTAAGAGGGAACTGAGTATTTTGTTCGAATAAAAGCTCAGTTTAACTCAAGTAAATATTGATTTTTATTATTCGCTGATTTTTGAAAAGTTTATTCATCAATTGATTAATGACTAACCAAAAACTCGTCTGATCTCTATGAAGTATAAAATGATGTGTCAGACTCCTGGAGTCTCATCAGCTATCTGATGCTATGCTAACGGATGCTAAGCTAACTGATGACGTTTATTCATTGGTCAAATATGATTTGCGCGACATTCAGGCATTTGAGTTACGTTGTGTCATTTTGGTGAAATGCAATTTGAATCCTTTTGTACTGAATCTTTATTTTATTCATAAAGATTCTGATCTGTCGACCGTTCTCCAAAAATGTCACTTACATTGCTACAGAATTGTTTGCACGTCCAGTGAGAATCAGGCTAAAGAGATTCTTTGACTCAGCCGCTGAACTTGAAGATAAAACCTGTGATTCATTCTTCTCTGATGACTTTCAGTACCTGATGAGTTTTCCTGAAATATAAATTGTTGTAATGAAACTTTTCAGCTCCTCAGTTTCCTGCTGACCAATAATCTGCTTCATTCACTAAATCCAACCAATCAGCACGCGGAGGAGAAGCTACACCTGCTGAAGGTGTCGGGTCGACAGGTGAGCTGTGGGTCAGGGACGCTCCAATCAGGACGTTTATACCGATTATTGATCTGATATTGTCACAATCACATGATACAATGCTAATCATTGATTGGTTCAGAGAGCCTCTCTGATCACTGAGCAGCTTCATCCAGCAGGTGATCAAATGTTTTCAGAGCTCACTCACCTGATAAAGGAGGTGACATCATAGCTGATGTCATCAGAGTGTCCCTCTGTGGTCGCTTGTTTCTGTTGACTTTGAGAAGGTCAGAGGCTGCTGCCGACTCAGAGTCTGATCGTTCGTCCACTGGACGGAGAGACGGAACTCTCCAACGGCCGAAAAATAAAAAGTCCTTCAGAAGTTTGTTTTCTTGTAGAGAAATTCAGCTTCGCTCTGTCGCATCATTCATGTTAACACAGACCCTAAAATCCACGAGCAGCCAGGCGCTTCCAGTCGGCGCCAGTTTCTGTCTCATCAGAGACTCGTGATGGAGAGTCTGATGGCGGTGAACTCGGTTCGGTCGCTCTGCGGTCGTCGGTCACGTTTGGACTGGAGCATCCCTGCCTGCGCTGACGTCACTTATCTTTTTCTAACTTTACTCGTTGGTCATGACATTTTGTTCTGCATGTGAAACGAAGGCCGTTGGATGTGAGGACTGTTCTTCAGCTTCCTTCGGCCCTGATCGCACATGAAGGCTCGAGGCTGTCGAGAACAAAGTGCACGTCCATCTTTTTCTGCTCATCACAGCGCGTCACCTTCGTTCATGTGAATAATCTGCTGTTAGATTCACGGGACTAAAAACTCTGCGTCTTTTAGATGAGACTCTTAAATTTGTCTTCACATGAGGGACGAGTTCAAAGCAAAAAGAGATGAAGACTTTAGGCTGACACACGAGTTGAACTGTCAGGTCTAACACTAGTGTTTAGGTTTTCTCTGCAGTAAGAAGTTGTTTGTAACATTGAAGAACTTTTCCTTTTCTTCTGGGTTGACTTTTTTAAATTTATCATTTCTTATGTATATTTGTTTTGTAAGAAAAATAATAAAATGGAAAATTTGAATCTGTGTCCAACGTCTTTTGTTACTGAGCAACTTATGGCAGCTATTATGACAAGAAGACATGATGAGAGAGAAATTAACATCTATTTTCAATGTCTGTCAATTTCAATTCATGTATAAATTTTTCTTAATATTAATCAACTAATTGTTCATCTTCTAAAATATCTGAAAACAGCAAAAACATCTTGTTTTGTCCAACCAACTGACACAAGAGAATTTTTTTTGCATTTCTACTTTGAAAAACATATGTAAATGCTTAAATTGATTATCTAAATCTTTATTATCTTATTTTTTCTAATCAATTAATTGATTAATAGTTTTAGCCTTGGACAAACCGTTGGCTGTATTAGTGAAGCGTCCCACAGTCACGAAGCTGCTGGACGTAAACTGGTTTCACTGGTTCTCTGTTCATTTGACAGATAAACTCAGATCAACTCAAAGCTGCCTGTTTTCCACAGCGATCCTTGTTCGTGCTTCAACTTCAGTTCACATAGACTAACACGTGGTAGACCATCTCAGATTTGCCTCATATTTTTTAAACTTAATGTCTTTGTTACTAATAACTGCTGTGCAAAATTTTCGGCCAATATCCCCACTAGTTTCAGAGATTTGAAGCCTTCAAAAAGGGGGCGTGGCCTCATATTTAGCACAGAAAGCAACAATCAAACATCCATAGTTTGATGGCTAATAACTTTTGAAGTGTTCACACTAAATGCTTCAAATTTTCACACGATTCTTTGATAGAATGAGGCTCTGTGCACAGACAGAGGTTTTAACATGTGATTGCCATTCACAAGGTTCCATCACATGCTACATCATTAAGTCAAACTCTCTTGACTGTACATATATGTAGTGTATTTGTAAATATGATGAATGATTTACAAATCTCACAAAAGTCAGTTACACAAGTTTAATTCTATTTATGCAGACTGAGCATGTCTATCTGAAACATTTGAATAACTGGTCAGTGTCTTTCATAGACGATGCCATGACAGAAGGTCACACTGTCAGACATGAGAACATGTTGCATGTTTGTCTGACCAGCAGTGGGACATGTTCATATCTGTGCAATATCGGAGGAGGAACAGGAAGTGCAGGGACAATTTATGCCCCTCACGGTCCTGCAAAGTCTGACAGTTGGCCCAGAAGAGAAGAGATCTGTTGGGTTCCACTGATCCACGTCATAACAATCACAGATGCACCGATCAACTGGTGACAATATTGTAACGGACGGTCTGACATGTTTGTTAGTTGTGATGTCTGGTTCATGGTGTTAAGGCAGTTATGCTTAGCTAAGGAAGGGATCTGTTAGAGATTTCAGAGTTACATGTTTTCCTCAGGTCAGTGAACGCACCGTAAAAGAGAGCAAGGCGTGTGATTGGGAGGAGGGGCTGTCAGTTCAGGAGCCGTGTCACCGGAGGTTAGACAGGCTGTTCTGTTATGCTGGCGTTGGTCACGGCCGACAGTAACCTGTGTTCTGTGTCTGAATAAAGAGCAGAGAAACTGGAGAACGCCTTGTAGCCTCGTCAGTGTGAGTCGCTACATTTGGTGTCAGAAGTGACGGACATTTTCGCCTGTGTGACTCCTGGTACCACCGCAAGTGGTCGGCTGACTTTGGCTGTGTGCTGCAGGGACAAGTGAGCGACATGCTGCCGGGGGCTTTGCCGAAGATTAAACAGGAGGACGACATCGACAGGCTGGACTTTGATGCTGCCGCGGCTCTGTCGACTGTGCCCACAGAGAGCGGATGAGAGAAATGACTTTGAAGTTAGCTGCCGATGCCGGCCTGAGCGCGGCGCCGCTCAGATGAAGGAGGCGTGGCGGCTTCATTCACGGATGTGATCGGCAGTTGTGGGCCGCGTGGTGCATTAAAGACTCCCAGGTATGATGGGAAAACGGACTGGGAAGCTTTTCACGCCCAGTTTGAACTGTTGGCCTCCGCGGCTAGGTGGGAACAGAGGGAGAAAGAACTCCACTTAGCCATGTGCCTGACCCGTGACGCTCTGTTACTGAGCCCTGATGATCAAAAAGACTATGATGCTCTGGTGTATGGGAGCTTTGAGAAGGCGCTTTGGACTATGCTCAACGGCCAGCCTGCTCCGCTCCGAACTGCGTAGCCGTCAGTGGCGAACTGGGGAGCATCTTAGAGAACTTGCAAATGACATTGAGGGATTGGTTCATGGCACCTATGCACACATGCCACCTGCCACCCAGAGTGAGTTAACCCGGGACCATTTCCTCCCGGGCCCTGTTACCAGCTGACCTGCGTATCCAGACATTGCTAGCTCACCCCAGATCGCTTCAGGAAGCATTGGACCTGGCTACAGAAAGAGAAATGCTATGTGCTGGCCGGAAAGCCGTTTATTGGTACAAAGTCAAACACAAAGCGAGCGGCGAGGGGCCGCGGATAATAAATTAAAACAAAGGTAACTCAGGGCCGGGTAACCCCATGCCGCTGGTTACTACAAAGAAAAATAAAGAAGCCAACCAAACAAAAGACCAATAACGAGAAACACAAACTAGATGGCACAACCTAAAACAAGAATCAAAGTACCTGAGGTGAGCCCGAGGGCAAACACACGAGTGTCTCAAAATACACAATAGACAAGAGACACAGGCACGGTGGCGGACTGCTCAGAACCAAATCACAGCCCACCCCGGCAATCACACACATGTGGCTTAAATAGACTCCTGGGCTTCCGGGGCTGGAGCCGAGGCTTGGCCGGAAGGGGCGGAGCGGGCCAGCTGGGGGTCACCTGGTTGACTGCCGTGAGTGGTGTCAGTGGGGGAATCCCTGGTGACATCACAGTCAGCTGGCTGTCAACTTAAAAGCACAGATTAAAATACGAAAAGCACGAAGTAAAAACTTTGGAGTGCTTTGGAGAGGATTCACCACGTGCACATCTCTATGTGCAATCTCCAGCTGACGGAGCCTCACGGCTTTGTCAGCCTCAGTCTCCATCTTTCTTATCTGGAGTTGGTAGTCGCGCTGCGCCGGGCGCTCTTGTGCCTCGAGCTGAAGACGAGCAAGGCGCACCTTTAACCGCCCCTTGTCTCGGGAGGCGGCGGAGACAGGAGCGAGAGGGTCGAACCGAGGAAGCGTGACCGGCATTTTCACCCGGACATCCTCCTCGCTCTCCCCTCCCGAAATCGCCGGCCCGGTGAGGAGGGCTGGGGGAGTTTCTCCCCGGCTACCATGTGTTGCCGAGGCGCCATAAGCGGGTTCGTGGCTACCCCGTGTGGCCGAGGTGCCATAAGCCTGTCTGGTGGACTCTGCAGCGGACTCCGGCACCACGAGCACTCCCGACTCTACTAGAGCCTCGACAAGCACTTCTTTAATTTCCTTTATAAGAAACTGCTTTGACACAGAGACACCGAAGTGGTCAGCTACGGCCAACAGGTCGTCTTTACGACACGAATCAGTTTGATTAAACGAAGGTGCTTGAACAAACTGAACCAAAACAAAGGACGCCATTACAAAACACTGCAGCAATAAAACAATCAAACGACCACTAATACCAGTTAGCTTTCACACACGGGAAGGAGATCCCGGACGAGCCCCCATTATGTTACGACCCAGGTGATGCTAAGTCTAGGGATAGAGAGACGCAACACAGAGCCAAGATGGAAAATGGCGGAAAGCTGTTTATTGGTACGGTGAACGTAGTAAACAAAGTCAAACACAAAGCGAGCGGCGAGGGGCCGCGGATAATAAATTAAAACAAAGGTAACTCAGGGCCGGGCAACGCCACGCCGCTGGTTACTACAAAGAAAAATAAAGAAGCCAATCAAACAAAAGACCAATAACCAGTAACACAAACTAGATGGCACAAACTAAAACAAGAATCAAAGTACCTAAGGTGAGCCCGAGGGCAAACACACGAGTGTCTCGAAATACACAACAGACAAGAGACACAGGCACGGTGGCGGACTGCTCAGAACCAATTCACAGCCCACCCCGGCAATCACACACATGTGGCTTAAATAGACTCCTGGGCTTCCGGGGCTGGAGCGGAGGCTTGGCCGGAAGGGGCGGAGCGGGCCAGCTGGGGGTCACCTGGTTGACTGCCCTGAGCGGTGTCAGTGGGGGAATCCCTGGTGACATCACAGTCAGCTGGCTGTCAACTTAAAAGCACAGATTAAAATACGAAAAGCACAAAGTAAAAACGGAGGCCCGTAACACTGAGGTGGACACAGCTAAGCCTGCCTGGGTGAGTGAACCGACACAACTGGTTCGGGCTGCCACTTTAAAGGAGGAACAACGGTCCAGGCCTCGCCAACGGTTATGTTGGGGGTGTGGACAGCCTGGCCACCTGGTCCGTTTCTGTCTGGTGTGGAGACAGAACTGACCTGGTGATTTGGCACAGAATTACCCAAACGAGCTGAAGCCATTAAAACATCAAGACAATTATCTGTGGACATGTTTTCAATCTGCTCAAACGTCCACAGCGTCATCGTGTTGGATTAAAGACCAGTTCAACGTTCTGGGAAATAGTCTTGTTATTGAACTGAGCATAAAGTCTGTTTCTAAATTCTGGAACTATTCCATGACAGAAAGCAGTAGAGGAAGTGACTCCTCAGAGCTGCTGGATACACAGTCTCTCTGTTTGTTTAGGACAAAGAAAATGATTTCTCTTTCCATCCTCATTGAGAACAAACTTAGTTTTGATGCCTGAATGTTTACATTGACATTTTATAAAATAAAGTTTCCTCCAATGAATTTTCCTTGGTGAGTAAATTCTGTTTTATTTAACAGTTAAATAAAATGATGTAACAGTAAAAACATGATAACTTCACGTTTCCACATCTGGATCTGACATGAAGAAAGCTTTCAAAATAAAACAACAACAACAGATGTTTGTTTTCTTCTTTCTGATGTTTCTGCTGCAAATTTCTGGCAAAAACTCTAAGTTTTAGCAAAAGAGACCAGAAAACTTGAACCATGAGTTTGTTTCAGTCACGTCGGGCTTCGGCTCAGACGATCAGCTCATCCACGGGTCTTTTCCCGTCGTCTCCTGGAACACAGAGATCTATGTGTCACAGTCGGCGGCAGCAGGTGTGACGTCCTGACAGGAAGCTGGAGACTCACCTGGAACTTCCTGTAGTGCGTCAGGCTGCTGCAGTGCTGCAGCTTGGCTTCGTCCTCGTCAGCGAAGATCAGCTGACACAAGTTACAGAAGTAACCGACGACCGGACGAACAAATTCGGCTCCTACAGAGAAAAACGACAGAGCGAGGAGACAGTGAAGGCATCACGGCTGCTCATCCAATCAGGAACAAACACACACAAAACAACCACAACGACACACGTGTCCTAATACTACAGTGTGTGTATTACACACTGATGTTTTCAATTCTGGTGTAAAAATAAAGTATGTTGGTTTACTCTTCTTTTTCTTGTTCTGGTTTCGTCCAAACAGGAAGTGATGTAACAGACTCACACCACAGTTTCTTACCAACAGGTCTGATGGGTCTCTGGGGCTCAACAGCGCCCCCTGCAGGTGCAGACTCAGCAGCAGGTTTCTGAAAACAGATCTCAGATCAGTAAGGAACTTTATATCTTGAGTACCACCAGTACTCGCAGTACTACCTGGACTCACAGTATCTGTAGTACTACCAGTTCTACCTGTGGGACTCTGAAGGTTTCATTTGTTTTCTTTGCGTCTCGTCTCTTTTGTCGACCTGCAGGAGCAACATTCAGTTTTGGCTCCACAGATCTGAAGCAGCTCTCTTTCAAACATTGCAACTTCTTTCGTTGCTTTTGTTATGAAATTTATTTTTTTATTCTCATCTTGAGCTCTGGGGGATCAATATGATGTAAGAATGATCTTCACTGAAATTTTTCTTCTTTCTGTATCTTGTGTTTCATTTGGTCTCAGTCCCTGTTGTGTCGAGGTGTCCGACTCATGAAGCTGTTGGTGCAGGTGTGAAGGGAAACGTGGATCAGGAGGTCAGCGTCTGTTCAGGGTCAGAGGTCGCAGGTGCTCAGACTTACCTGTTCAGGTAGGAGTTCCGCGGTCGAGTCGGGCCCATCTGGACTCTGATCCTTGGCTCCTGGTCCAGACGTCTCCTCTGCAGATTTATCCTTCTTGATCTGCAGCTTTTCTTCTTCTGTAGCTTCAGCAGCTTCCGGCTCCTGTTTGGTTTGAGTCTCGTCTCTCGCGGACTCCTTCTTCTTCTTTGGAGGAACTGAGTCGTTCTCCCAAGTCTCTGTCCTCTTTAATGTCTCGTCGTTAGTTTGACTTGTTTTCAAAGAGGATTCTTTTTGTGGAGTCTGTTCAGCAGCAAACACGTTCTCAGACTCATCCTCTGCTCTTGTTCTCTTGGTCTGTTCTGATGCATTTTTGCCAACTGATTCCTTTTCTTCCAGTAACTTCTCTGAAGAATTCCTGGACACAGACTCCTCGTCAGACGTCGACTCTTTTTCTGCAGTCTCTTCAGTCGAGGGCTCCTTCCTCACGTCACTCTTCCTGTTGGACTCGTCCCTGTTTTGTCTCTCGCTCCCATTCTCCTCGTCCTCCTCCTCGTCGGGCTGAACCGGCCACCTGTAAAGAGAGGAGTCACAGGGATTGACAGGGACCCGGCTCAGACATCGGGCAGGCCAACAGGATCAAAGAGGAGACAGTTTGGAGGCTCTGACCCGTGGGCGAGTCTTTTGTATTTGCTGGAGATGTGGGTGGTGAGCGTGGAGCCGTTGAAGGTCACAGGTCTTCTGGTCAACTCTTCGACGGCTCTCAGAGCCTCTGAAGAAGTCGACATCTCGATCAAACCCTGAAACACACAAACACTGAACATGAAGAGACGACATCAACCTGAAAAGATCCCTGAGGTCTCAGAGTCCGGTTCGAGCGGTGCCGAGTCTAAAACTGAATGAGGGTCAGTCTGAAGCCTGAGTGATCGAGAACAGAAACTAAATCTAGATTCTTTTCAAACTTGAGGCTGCTTACAAAATTCAACAAGACGAAAGTCTGACTGAAACATCAAGTTTAGGACTTGATTAAAAAAACAAACACATCTGCACTTTCCTCACATGAAACACAACAGATCACAGGCCAGGTCCAAAGGCCCTGGTGCTGCTGCCTGATAGTGTGACATTACATTAACAAGCGGACAAGAATTTAAAAATATATATAAAATGTAAAGTAAAATAATAATATAAATAAAGAAGAGCAGTAACAGGAAAGACAGACAGGAAGTAGAAGTCAGAACAGACCGACAGCATCGGTTCATCCACACTGTGACTCGTGAGAGGAAGGTGGATCCAGCACTGAGACCTGGGACAGGACAGGTCCCACAGAGACAGACAGAGGGACGGACAGACTCACGTAGCACTGAGGCCGGTGGAAGTATCGCACCGCCGTCCCAAAGCCTCTCACCAGCCTGACGAACTCGCCGTCCGAGTAGGAGCACGGCGGGAAGTTTCTGAAGTGAACCACTCGGGTGCACGGAGACTGAAACAAACAACAGTCAATAACAACAACATGTCCTCCAACACAACTGTTTTATTAAGGCTTATTAATGAACACTGGCTCCTTACTCTGGGTCTGTCTCCGACTTGTTCATCTGCAACAAACAAACCACAAGACTCGAGTCAAGACGAGCAAATAAAACATCATTCAATGATTTAACAACAGAACTTCAAAGATCAAATATTCTATTTATTAACCATTAAGTCTTTAGAGAACATAGTGACTTTTCCAGAGCCTCCATCAGACCCCAGGGTTTACCTGGCTCATCAGACTGATCCTCCAGCTCATCCAGAGTAATACAGTTCTCCAGGTCTACAGGGAAATCTGGCTCCTCCTGGTCACGACACACAACACACAGGACGGACTGATCTTTACTGATGATCTGATATCCGTGATTCATTCTTCAATTAGTTCATTATCTGGTCTCATACATGTGATTGGTTAGATGGCAGTCAGGTGTGAGTCCAGGTGTCAGCTGACTGTCTCTGACACAGTGACTCAGGTAAATTCATCTGTTGACAGAGCTGCCCAGTTCTTCACTTAGTGGGACTGACTTGCCATGAACTCTGGGTAAATGAAGAGGTGCAGGCGCTCAGCTCAGCCAAGAGAAAACACCAACACTCCCTGTCTTATTAAACTGTTACCATGGAAACATGGCTCATCCCGGCAGCTCAGAGGAGGCGTCGGGTCGGGTTGGTTTTGTGTTGATTGGATCTAATCTTAGAACTACATTAGGACTCAACACTACAGACGGGTCAGTGTAAAGTAAACCTGCCATGTAGCCGGGAGCTAACAGCTAGCAGCTAACAGATCAGTGTTTGAGCTGTATTATTAAATACAGAGAAATAAACATGATGTTTATCGTATCTTCAGCACTATGTTCAGTTCAGTTTTAAAAATAAGTGTGCTGTTTCCACCTCGTCGTCCTCCAGCTGAGTCTGTGCCGTCTCCTCCAGCGTCTTCACCCCACACACCTCCTCCTCCTCCTCCTCCTGCTGCCGCCCATCGTCCTCTGCCTGTTTTACATTTACAGCTTTCTCTTCCTCCACCTCTGGCTTCTGATCATCAGCCTCTCCAGCCTTCGCCTCCTTCTCTTCATCTGAAACAGACATCAAAAGAGCTCCTTTCACTTCTGTCTGTTTTACGTTTGTTTTTCTACAAACAGCTCCGTTTTGATTTGGACCTGCTTCCGGTGACTCTCTCCTCTCCGTGGGACAGTCGTCTCCCTCGGTCTTGTCTGCTTCCTCCTCTTCATCACTCTCATCCTGAGTTTCCAAATCTTCATGCTCCAGATTCTCTCCATCCTCTCCAATCACAGCCATCCCTTCGATGTCGCTCTCCTCTGCCGACGACCTGCACGATGGATGTTTTCACTCTTGGGTTCAACTGACTGACTGTAAACCAACAATGAAGGAGGACTGATATTAAAAAACTGAGAAACTCACTCGACTTCCTCCTCAGTCTGTTCTCGCTCTCCAGCTTCAGGTTTGGAGTCTCTGCCCAGAGCTGGACCTGGACCAGGACCAGGACCAGGGTCAGTCCTGGACTCAGTGTCTGTGCAGAGAAGAAGACAATCATCATGCAGGATTATGGTTTCGATGAATATTCTTCAGTTGCAGTTGTCAGACTTCAGTTATTGAGCTGCAATAATTAGTTGAGAGACAGAAAATGAATCATCTATTTTAATAAGCTCTAAAAAAGCTTTTTATTAAAACTAGCACATGCTTTCATTTCCAACATTGCTTAGGTATTGGTACTATTGTTATTGTTAGTATTCATATTGTCGTCCTGAAATGTTTTAATCCTGGTTCAACCACTGAAAAAGCTCTGGATGAATGAAGCTGCTTATTATAATAATAATCCAATCAAACACATGAAGTGAAACACTGATGGGGCCGTTCTTTTTCTGACAGGACTTTCATACTTTCACTCACTTCTTGACTTATAACAGTGTTTTTAAACTGTCCACGCGCAACAATGCAAACCAACATCAACACAAGCAACTATTCATGTAGATGACAAAGGACAAGTGGATGTTCTGTGATCAGTTAAACTGCTTTTTCTGTGTGTTGTCATTTTGACCCACATGAAGCCAAACTGGAAAAACATTTTGATGAATAATAACTTGACTGCAGATTTCTATCAGGAGGGTTTCTTACCTGTCGCCCCTGTTTTCTGCGGCAACACCAACTTTTCTCTGGACCTGGACCTGGACCTGGACCTCCTCTCTCTGCTGGACTGTTCTCTGGACTTAGACCTGGATGTGTTCTCGCCCCCTCTGCTGGATTTGTCTCTGGACCTGGACCTCTCTGGTCTCTCCTTAGTGGACTTTCCCCTGGACCTGGACCTGGACCTCTCTGGTCTCTCCTTAGTGGACTTTCCCCTGGACCTGGACCTGGACCTGGTTCTGGCTGGTTTCTCCTTAGCGGACTTTCCTCTGGACCTGGACCGGGCTCTGGTCTTCCTCTCTCTGCTGGACTTGTCTCCCTCTTCTGCTCGGTCTTTACTGCTCCTCCTCCTCTTGTTCTCCGTCGTCTTGTCTTCTTTCTCTCGGCTTGAACTCCTCGTCCTCTTGATTGTTTCCTCTTCGTACCTCTTAGCTGATGCGACCCGCCTGCAGGAGTGGAGGAGACAGAGAGAATACGGGTATTGATCAATAATCCTTGGATAAGAATCAGCTGATAAATCTCCCAACGGGTCCATCGTACATGAGGCTCCTGTACTCGCCAGAGAAGGAAACTTTGATGACATCACTGTTGATCCTCAGGGTGTTGGAGGAATAATAATCCACCATCTTCTGAGCGTCTGAAACGCTCTTCATCTCTATAAACGCCTGAAAAACAAATATATCTGAAGTTACAATGTGGGACTACAGTACAGCGTAGTACTACAGTGAAGTACTACAGTGAAGTACTAAAGTGAAGTACAACAGAGCAGGACTCATTTATCTCCAGATGTAAACTGTTAAAATCACTCCAAAATAAAAATCACTTCTTCTTGATTCCACTCACATGCTCTAGATGTGAACAGAGCGTTTACAGGAAAAGATTGTGAAAACTCACTGTAAATATCAATCTGTTTCCTCTGGTTTAATGAGAAGGTGTGAGCTTGAATTCATGGTGCTGTTTTCCACACGCACCATCAGGGCATTAACACACAGGACAAACAGAACGGCCACACTGATGCACTAAAGTTCACCACAGCTGAGCTCTGTGTTGAGCTCATGCTTCATTGGTTCCTTCAGAGTGTTACTTCTGCCTTTGTGGCAGCGTGCTGTTCACGGTGCATCAACACGTCACAGACAGTGAAGAGGCTTCGTGGTTGTAAACTTCTCCACACAGTCACATGAGTTTGATGAATCTCACCATAGACGGCAGGAACAGGGTGTAGAGCGGCGAGCCGAAGCGTCGGACGATGCTCAGCAGATCTGATTGGCCGTTCTCTCCAGTCGGAGCCGGAGTGAAACTCAGCACCTGAGAACTCTGAGGAGACATGAGACAATAAACTAAAGACAACAAAAAACAAAGTCAGAAAGAGTCAGAGCCACAGCTGCCGCCTGCTGTCGTCTCCATGTGATCCAGAGAACAGTGTGATGTCACTGTGCTGACTGATCAACATACAGACATATAACAACAGATAGAGAGCTGGAGACCACAGACACGCTGCTGCCATCTACCTGCAGGAAGCTGAAGGTGCTGGAGATGCTGAACTCCATCTGCTGTCCATTCACAGTGGGAGGAGAGTGAACATGGAACTGCACCAAGTCCTTGGCCTGATCACTGGAGCCCAGCTCCACAAATGCCTGCGGGGTTCACAACAGATCCACTGAGAACAACATGTCTGGAGTCTGAAGTTCACAGAGCAGCAGGAAGTGACCGCAGAGGTGGTGAAATAGATCAGAATCATAGAATCATTCATACTTTATGTGTGCTGAACACGTGGACTCACCAAAGACGGAAACATGAGGATCTTGAGGACGCTTCCAAACGGCTCCGTCAGTTTCCTCAGATACGTCTCATCCACAGACTGAGCCGGGAACTTCACACACACCACTTTACCCTTCTCTGACGTCTGACCGGAAACAAACACAGGATGCTTATCTGTGAATGAGTCATACAGGAGCAGCTCAACTAAGCGTTAAAACACTGACATCATTAATGTCTTTACCTTCTTTTGGGGGGGTTTATTTGGCTGTTGCTCTGTCAGACACACAAACAACAGAAACAACAGAAGTGAGGCAGGAATCGGGAGAATAAAGTTATGAACTACATTGAAAACAATAAGGTGTCCTTACTGGAGTTCTGATTGGCTGCCTGAGGCTGCCGGACGGGCTTTTCTTCATCCTTCGACTTCTCTGATTGGTTGTCAGCCCTTAAACGAGAGGACAGATGTGATTTAACATGTTGATCTTCATTAGACCTGTTTAGGAAGGAGACGCCATCCTAATGTCCACAGTCTGAACAGACGTCAGCACAGACTGTCAGCTGTTATGGCTCCAGTCACAGGAGCCCTGAACTCATGAATGTGTCCTGTCCAGGCTCCGGCCTCCTATCTCAACAAATCCTAACTGGAACTGTAAATGCGATTCTTCGCTCGGCACTGCTGTCTGACCTCACTCGTCACCGGCAGAGCCTCATGCCTCTCCAGAGCAAGAGGAGCACAACAATCAAATTCAAATAAAGCGTCTGGGCAGTTAAACAGACACCACGTGACATTCAAAGCATCATCACACAGTTTGAGGAGAAGTCTGAGGAAGTTTTGTTATCGAGGCCCCGGTTCCTGTTAAGGTTGTTGTTATAGTTACATTATATGGCCAAAAGTCAGTGGACAAGCCCAGTACTGTTCAGGTGCATCAAATCCAGCACACAGGCACAAAATCTCCACAGAGAAACAGATAGAAAGGCCCATAAAGAGCTCAGTGACTTTTATCGTGACACTGTTGACGTTCTGGTTCCTGCTGATCTGATGTAAGACACTGACCTGCTGACTGTCTCCATGCGGCAGTCCCAGTTAGGAAACCTGCAAAACAAACATGACAGATATGAAAACGGAAACAACAGATCCTCAAGACATTAAGTTCTTAAACCTTAAATGTTCAATTTACACACAAACAAACTCATTATTAAACTGGTTTATTCCATATTAATATCCACCTATCAAGACGGGCTGGAGGGCAGCAGTGTGGACAAACTGCCCACAGGAACAAACACAGTGAGGGACAAACTTACTGCTGCAGCAGGCTGAGCTGTCCGTCCGCATGATGAGTTCCATTTATATGTTTAATCCACACCTGAGACACAAAAACAAGAAGCATAAATTATTCTGTCCCACTTCTTCATGTCTAGCTGACAGCTGCAGCAGCTGTAACACTGCCACCATCCTGCAGCATTCCCCCCTCCCAACCAGACTCCTCGAGGAGGACGGGTGTACTTACCTTCTCTGACATCACAGTGATATCACACAGAGAGCACGAGTACGGGAACACCTGTGGTGACGTCCCGTGGAAGTCCAGAGCTTCTTTCTTGGAGGGCACTGAGGCTGTCGGCTGGCCGCTGCTCCTGCTGGAAGAGGCCTTAGACTCACGGAGCCCCCCAGAGGTTTTTGGAAGGTGCTCTTCAGGAGGAGGAGCTGACCTGTAATCAGCTGGTCCAGGCTGAGAGAATCGGGAAGAACGGGTTCTTTTGCCTCTTCCTGCCGAGCTGTAAGAGGCTCGGTCCTGAGAGGAAACTGGACCGGGGTTCTGGCCTGTCTTACCATACTCAAGGGGTCCTGGTCTGTGGTGGAAGTCCACCATGTAGCTGGAGGATGAAGAGGATGATGATGATGGTGGTGGGTCTTGTCTAACGGAGCCGCGGGTCCTGAGAGTCCCCCAGCGATCCAGGTCAGATGAAAGAGGACCGTGTGTTACCGTCGGGTACTGAAGCGGCTGGCTGCAGGGACCATTCCAGTCGCCAGAGGTGGAGGTGACCGTGGGCTGACGTGCAGAGCTGTGAGGATAAGAGGAGGAAAGGGGCGAGGAGGAGGAGGAAGATGCAGCATTGGGCGTGAAAAGTTTGACGGTCCCTCTCTTTCCTTTGATCTGCTGGAGGACATGAGGCAGGGACTCGACGGTGAGGACGTCTTCGGGCAGCTCGGCCAGCAGAGCCAGGTCGCTGGGCTCCAGACCACAGCTGCTCAGGATGCTGAGAGCGCCGTCCTGCGCCCACTGAGCTCCTCTGGAGGAGGAGGAGGAGGAGGAGGAGGGCGGGTAGGAGGAGGCGAAGGAATCCTGAGGTGTCCTGTAAAAGCTGTGGTCTGGCGAGGCGTGGCGGTGTTCTGAAGAGCTGTAAGGTCCAGGATCAGGCCTGAGGTCGGAGAGAGGCGGAGGTCGTCTGTATGGGTAGTTGTGAGACATGACGGGAGGAGAAACGCTCGGGGCGTTTCCTGCAGACAGAAGGTGTCAGGGAAGACAGGAAATGTAAGATCTGACTTAAAGAGATGAAAAAGCTGAAGACCATTTAGCCTGAGAGTAAATACTTGAGCTGAAAACATGAAAACACTGCGAGTCAAGTTGAACACAAGTTGTTCAGGTCTCTGTGAGCAAAAGTGCACAAATCATCTTTGGAACCTCAGACAAGAAAAGTGAGGAGTTAACTGTATGAAACACACAGCCTTTAACTAAACATGTGAATAAAGTTTGTCACCAAACTTACCAAATAATGCCTCGTTATAGATGTGCAAACAGATGAGTCTCGATCGGATACGTTAAACTATAAACTATAAACCACGACATCTCAATTTATATTATACTTTAAATCCCGTCACAGCATTTTAACAATCTGACATGGAGGTTTAATCTCTGAAAAATCGACATGAATTTCAGAACATCTTCCCCCCTTTACTTTGACAGGCCTCAAGCCGGACTCTGAGCTGCAGGATCTGAACATGAACACTGTCGCTCGTCCTCAGGCTTCAAGTGACCATGAACGCTCAGTGCGGCTGAGTTCAGGGGACAGTGGAGGAACCAGGACAGGCGGGACTCTGTGGTCTTCAGGTGCTTCTTGCAGAGTGAATCCAGAGGGTGAAGCATGTCTGTGAAGGATGGAGTGCCTCTTCTCTTCCCTCAGGGTGGAGGCAGTTTGGAGCAGGTGTGACTGTGGGTTTGATCCCCTGTGGTTTCAGTCTCTCTCCTGTTTGTTACTGACACAAACCTCAAACTTGATTCATCAGTAAACAGACTTTTTCCAGTCATCCACTGTGAAATGTTGGTCGTGCTTGACAAACGCCTTGTTCCCCTCCCAACGTTCAGAACGTCGATCCTACTTTCACTTTAGAACTTTTGTTTTCTGGAGTCTTGTTTTCTCTATTTAGTGAATTCTGTATCTGATGAAGTTGCTGTTCTATCTCAGCTCAGTCATATTGAGAACAGGTGAACAGCCTCTGATGAGTCGATTGAATCCACCTGAAAATCTGAATCTGAAACATTTCTTCGTTTACACATCAGAAGTTTCAAAATGCTTCTGAATCACTTCTGATTATTTTCAGGTTTATGTGAAAATAACAGAGATTTTTAATGGTGTCTCAGACTGAACATTGAACTATTTAAGTTTTCTATTTATTTGTATTTACTTGAAGGAACATCCTCTCTGAGGGATCAATAAAAGATCATCTGATCTGATCACAATGTCCAAACGTTTCTCTGGTGTCACATTCTCCAATGTGAGTCTGTGCTTTATATTAACCTTTGGATTTGTGCTGTTGGTCAGACAGAAGTGGACCTTCAGTGGAAACGAGGCTGTTCCTTCACAGCTCGTTCTGCTGCTGTGTTTTCTGAATCTGAATCTACGGGATCAAATGAAAGTGAATGAGATTCATGCAGAGTAGAAACAGGCTTCACAGCCTCCATGAGCTTCTGTGAATCTAAGAGCAGCTAAGAACACAACAGGACCAATAAGAACAGGAAGGAGCAGCAGGTTTACAGCGAACAAGGAAGCAGAGCCTCAGGTGTCTGATTAGCTTCCAGCTGCTGCTACAGCTCGAGCTAGCAGTCACCTGGGTTCAGTTCACAGATATAAACTGTGAGTTTCTGCTCGTCATCAGGTGAAGACAAAGGTAACAGCGGAGCCTCGGCGTCTATTTAAACCGTCATCATTTCTGTCGGAACGTTTAACAGAAAAAAACCCGTTATGTCAGAATGCGGCTAACAGCATTAGCTTCAGAGCTAATCAACACAGAGGTTTCAGATAAAAGGCCCCAGAAAGTTTACCTGGAATCAGGCCGGAACTCAGCGCACTGCCGCTCGTTCAAACCGGAAGTAAAAGACCACACGTGAAAATGTTGATCTTGTTGTTGATGCTGAAAAACGAGTTACTGCAAAGCACAGACTGTACAAAACAAACAGGCTGACTGAAGCTTCTTCCTCTGCTCTGTCTGAGGGCGGGTGTCAAACAAAGAGACGGCGCAGCACCGCCACCTGCCGGTGTGTGGCAGGAATTACAGAAAATAAAATTAGTAAACTGAACAGTAAATTCAGCATAAATTCACACAACCTGTGTGATTCCAGATGTTGTGGAGATTCTTCTTGACTTGATGTCTGGAATCACCAAGACGTGGAAAGACTATTTTTCTCAAACAGTCAGCATTAAACTGAAGCTTATCTGTGTAAAATTCTTCTGTCGGAATTTCTCATGCTGTCAGTTTCAACCATCAGGTGGCGCTAGACGGCAAGTTTTCAAAGCAATTCAACGTAACTGTCCAAACTTTGAAAAGACAGTTTCTGAGCCTGTGAGACTGAAATAAATGTGATTCTGGTCTCTTTTCAGTTTTACATCTGCTGCCAACATCAAGCTCTCATCTCTTATCTCAACACTGGCCATATATTCCTCATTTCATATTCATATTTGCAAATTGTAAATAACTCTCATGTAAATGTGTTATGTTTTTTAGCCTGTTTAAATTCTTTTTTTATATCTCTTATCTTAACATGAAACACTGAAGGTTACAGAAATTTTTAACTTTTCAAAAATGTGAATCATTTGTTTTTCTTTTATTTCTTTTGTCTATTTAGTGAATAAAATGAGCCTTTTCTTTTCCAGCCTCTAAAACAAAACCAAAGTGAACGGTAGTACTCGTAGTAGTGGATGTAGTACTGGTGGTACAACAGTGGTACATCATAGTCCAGCAGGTGGCGCCACAGACCACATGTGAAGTTCTTCTGCTGATTCTGAATCTGACTGTTGCCAGAAAACACGGACGATGATATTTAACATTAATATCTCCTTCGTCTGAAACATTTCATGTGTTTTTACTGTTGAAAAATATGCTGATTTATTTTATGTCTATTTGTCAAATTCAACAAACAATCTGCAAAAAAGGCAGTTTGATGAAAATACATTTTACAGCTGGATTAAAAAAAAGTTATCATTATTAAAAGAAGCTGATTGTGTTTGAGGGGGAGATGAATAAAGAATCATATTAAGAGATTATCTGTAAAAATCAAGAGAAACACTATTATGTAAAGCAGAATTACAGCTTTGAATTTAACCAGTAAAATATTTTCCCAATGTAAAAATGACAGAGAAAGATTTCACTGAAAATCTGAACCTGTAAAAATATTCATTGACATGCTGCACAATTGATCAAATAATACATTTATTATATGTATCATATATCATAGAGCTGATAGTTTAAAGTGTTTTACAATCACAGAAAACAAAATAAAAATTACAGATGATGAAAATATATCAGCAGGATATATATCAATATCAACAGTGAGAAATGACAAGAAGAAGAAAAAAGGAACTGATTTAAATTTGAGTGAATCATAATTCAATGCCGAGACATTAGAAATCCTTTCAGAACGACTCTCTGATTTTATCACAGTTCACCCAAATGGAATGTTTCCAAAAATCGAATCGTGTGAATGAATGAAGGAGCATGATACTGATTTTTCTTCAGCACATTTTCTGAGACCTGTTTGTCCTGAAGGCTTCATGTGTCCTGCAGGAGGCCATCGCTCACTCACAGCCACACGATTAACGCAGTGGCAGGTTTCTCTCTCTCAGTGTCACAGAAACAGTCAGAGAAAAAATACATGAGGAAAAGTTCATGTACGATTGTAAAGTTAAGACAAACGTCTCGACACAACAGACTCGAGTTCCTCAGAAACACTGGAGTTGATCCTGTCAGGCTCAGAAATGATATTCAATAAAGTTATATACAAAAATACTGAAGTGTCAGGTCGACAGTAAATCTGAGCCTGTGTGTGATGAGGGGACAGGTGATGATGATCTAACAACACTATGTTAAAAATGAATCAATAAATGATACCAGTTCAATTGATGAAAAAATTCAAATTAGAAATGATGATTTTAAAAACAAGACAATTGAAAGTGGTGACACATGAAAAAACAGCCCAGATGTGACAGAGCGTGCAGGTGTCACATCAGTCAGGATTAATCATCAGATTATCTGATATCAATCTGATATTAATCATCAGGTTGAGCACCCCTTTAAAAGGGCCTCTTGCAGCCTGACATCTGTTTGCATGACTTCCTGATCAAGGCTTGTTTTTAAGGTCTACTTGACCATGCCGATAAAATAAAGGCATTTTAATAGTACAAAGAGAGTCTTGGAGTCTCTTCTTTTTGTTTCAAGGACCTTTTGAATCCCTGTCTAAAGAGCACCTCAAACAAACTCTGCCGAGTCCAGGTAGCACTCCTTTTCTTTGTCTTCAGGATTAATCATCATTCAACAAACGACCAAGCTTCAAACTGAAGCTGGATTCAAACCTTCTGCCTCTTTCTGTCTGATTGTGTTTGTTGTGTTTCTGAGCACAAAGTGCAGCATCAGTGGAAACGAAGCGTGGAGGCCGACATGTTGACACGAGGTTCATTTGTAATTAGCCAAAACATGATGAGACCCACTGATTGTGGATCTGCTGGTTCAGGCCTGAGCGCTTCTGATCTTTGCACATTGGAGCCGAGGACGCTGGAGAAACAGGCCAACAGCTGAACAGAGGAGAAAACCTCTGGAGCGATCTGATCTCTGAAGCCTGGGGGACTCGGAGGGATCCGGTCCAGGTCTGGAGGGTCCAGGTCTGGAGGGATCCGGTCCAGGTCTGGAGCGGTTGAACGGCTCAGTCCAGGTCCTGATGAAGGCTGATGGAGGTCGGGCGTAGAGAACATGACCCCATGTTAGATCAGACCAGCTGCAGTCTTCCATGTCCTCGACGTCCTTCATCCACAGACACAAACCTCGACAGCACATTCACATCCTCAGCTGATGTTAAACTGATGTAACTTTATTCAGGACTTTTGTCAAACGTTATGTTAGGTTTTGCTCTGTTATGAATCACTGCTGTTTTTCACCATGATGCTCTTCAGGCCACTGTTTCCAATGATGATGATCTAACGATGAGAGAGGTGCAAAATATTCCTTTTCCCATCTGACCTGTTTGTTTTATTTGGTGATCTGTAACAAGTTTAACTCTTTACATCAAAACGCTTTTATTTAGAATTGTCAAAGATCTGTGGTGAGTTTCATCACTGACTCTGTTGCTGCTTGTTCACAGACATGGATGAAATGAGTTCCCTTTGTTGTTACCTTCACATTTCTGCTTCACCGGCGACTACAGAAGACGGAGTCAGGACACGTTTCACGGAAAGAAGAGATGGAGAAAACACGTCCCGCCAAGCGTCTCCACTGGGCCCCAGAAGACGAGTGGACGGAGGGACGGACGGCTGCGATCGGGACAAACCTTCTGAGGCGTCTGATATGGATTCAGACACTCGTCCGGTGAGAGATTCAAAGTTGTTTCTGTCTTTAATCAGCTGATGGGTGTCCAACACGTGGTCCTGGGGGGATAATTAAGAAGCTGCTGCTGATGTAGAGTCGTGTCTGACGACGTTTATGAACAGAGCTCAGACACATTCTGCTGCTTTCTGCTGCGAGATGAACTGATTTTTAAAGGAAGAGTCCAAAGTCTGACGTCCCTTCAGCTTCGTGTCTGACAGGACGGACTTTGGATTTTCAGCCTCTTTCATAATACTGGTGATGATCGAAGGCGTCTCTGCTGTCCGTCACACTCACACGATCCCGGATGTTTCTACATTATGCATGGGTGTTTTGTTGGGACCATGTTCGTCCGAGCACTTAGCTGCCGAGCTCCTCCTCCCGCTTTCTGCCTCATTTCCCTCCGTTTCTGTCTGGATCGACGTCTGCAGCCACATGAATGTTTCAGGCCAGTGTTTCAGTTTGTTTTCTCATTAAAATGGAAGAGCAGCTCTCAAAGACAAATACTGCTAAGTGAAATTAAAGTAAAATATTCATCACTTAATTCATATTCATGTAACACTTTGCAAACAAAGACTCGAGTCCAAGTGTTTCCTGAACCTGAACGAGACAGTCGAGGAAATAATCACAGCACCAAGTGGAAAAACAAAGGAGGTTTCAACAGAAGATCCTGATCCAGACTGAAGGTCTGATGGTAACCATGCTTCTGTGAGACGAGTGCTGAAGCTGCAGAAGGATTCGCCCTGTACAAACTCTGTGATCAACACCTGAAGCTGCTGGAATCAAAGCTCTTGTTTCATCACTGGACGAAGCGGCAGCGTGTGAATCTGTGCAGCTCTGCTGGTTCGGAGCCTCTTTCAGCTCCTGGCTCTGGACTCGGCCTCTGTATCTTCTAATGTAGTAACACAGTGAAATTCTGTAGAGCAGCAAAGTAGTTTTGATTCTTCGTCTGTGTTTTCTCTGAGGTTGTGATCCGTCTGGTTGTGATTTGAGAAGATGGTGTCTGAACCACATGGCGCTGCCTTTGACACTGACGGCTGTGAGGAGGTCGGCGTCAGGGTGTCCATCCATTCTGAGTCCAAATTACACAACGACATAATCTGACAATCTGTCCATTCACAGCTTCTCTCTGCTGCCCCCAAGTGCCCACAAATGTAATCAATCCAGATTTAGAGACAAAAAAGTTGTGACAACAAATACAATTTTTGTCTTCAACAAAAGCTCAAGATGAAAGTGAACCTTCAGTTCCTGAACTCGGAGGTGGAGTCGGACCGTTCGTCTTGTTTTACTGGAAATATTTCATCTTCAGCCTTTAAACATTTGCTTCTTCTTTGGTCGACAGTAGAAGCTGGAACACACTGGGACCCTCCGTCGGCGGTGTGCGGCCCCTGCAGGGCCGCAGGCCTCAGGTTGGGCCCCTCTCTGCTCCGTCTGCGGCCTGATGGCTCCCAGAGGGAGAATTCAACATAATAGTTCTTCTGAATGTAGCACTGTCATTTAAATTGCTAATTATGATGGTGATGGAACAAATAAATAAAACATGACCTTAGCGTGTTTTTATCTCTCACTGTAAAAACTTTGGGCGACAGTAAATCTGCTCCAATCGTCTGTCAACGTCCGACTCTGCTGATGACTCGTCTGTTGTCGGGAAGATGCTGCTGTGCTTTTATCAGCCGCCGTGGAAATGTCAGAGAGCTTTAAGAGGCCGGAGGGTTTAAAATACTTATTTCAGTTATGATTTGATTTTTTAAAAACAGAACAGTTTGTTAGTTTAGTGATTTTTTAAAATTTCGATTTCATGTTTCTTTGTGTTGAATTGTTGATAGAAGCTTTGATCTGACGCCTTTATTTGTGACCATGTTTGTCTGGATACACTCTGAAGTTGCTTACGTTGATTTCTATAGAACTTAGCACTTTAAATTTGTTTCATTTTATATAGAAGACGTTCAGTGATCAGAAATCACGTTCACAACGAGCTGCCATGAAAAGAGCTCGGCATCGTGACGTCATCGCCGCCGCCGCCGCCTCCTCGGCTGAAGGAAGGCGGGGTCACAGCAGCGTCAGTGGATTTGCTCTCGGACACAAAGTAAATCCAGACAAGTTTTTTCATTAGCCTCACAGGAAGCTGTTGATCTCTGAGGGACGAACAGTCCAAAGTGGACGAAGCCGTGTGTTGAGTTATTGAAGACACCGATGACTCACAGCGCCACTTTGTGATTGGGACACTCAGTCCTCGAAAATTAACTGAAGCTACATCATCAAGTCATTGGTCCTGAAACAGGAAACATCTAAGAGCTTGTATTTAGAATATTCTCTGAGGTCCGAAGCAAACTGACAGAGCTGTGACAAGAGCTGGACAAACTGTGAAGAAAGCGTCTGTCGGACGCAGCAGGGAAAGGTTGGCTCAGGATACGAGCAAACTCTTCTTTCTGTGGAACTTTTTTTATTTGGACAAACTTTTCTGAATTTCCCTGAAACAAAGGAAAGAAATCAGAACAGAGAGCGAGTTCCTCCGTGCAGGATCCATGTGGCGCTGTGATGTAATATTGATGACCCTCCACGTCTCCTGACGACCTGCGTTTGGTCGTCTCATGTTTTATCAAATATTCATGAAGCTCTGCGTCCCCTCGCCCTCCTCCCTCAGATCCCATAATGCATCTGTAATGTTCTGTCAGGTGAGGCATGATGAGAGAGGTGATGATGGAGTGAAGCTCCTGGAGGGAGGAGGGAGGATCATTTCTGATCACAGGCAGCTTTTTCTGTCCTTTCTTCTCTTCCTCTAAAGTTGTAGAAGTTTCTGTGCATTTGAAAGTGATGGGAGCCCGAAGTCGTGTCCTGAGGAACACCGAGCTCCGTTTCCTCTTTTCTGTTCATTTTGTTTCTTTCCATCCTCAGTGACTCATTTAAGTATGTTTACCTTCACAGTGTCTCCGACCGTCTGATGTGACGTCGGCAGGACGACAGTTAAGGAAGATTTCAAACTTTCATCTCAAACCTGTGGGAACGATTTCATCCATCAGTCTCATAATCCACTCAAACTTCTGTTCAAAGCTGCAAATTGACAAATTGACACAAACGTGTGTGAACAAAAATGTTTCTAATAGTGAAAAGAAGCATTTCGAGCTGCAGTTTATCGTCTGTCTTCCATCATTTAGTCCCTCCCACGGCTTCTTTCTTTCGTCTTCTTCATTTTGAACCTAACTTTTCTTTGACTCTTTCCGGCTGCATCGTCCCTCGTCTCTCGCAGCCTCCTGTTGTTTTCCTATTTATCACCATCTCTAATATCTCTCACCTCTCTCCCTCCTTCACCTGCTCCTCTCTTCTTTCACCTCCTAGTTCCCTCATCGTGTCTCCCCCCTTCCTCCTTCCTCCCTCCCCTCATTAACACCGAGCCCTGATGGATGTCGAGTCGAGGCCCGGCTCGCCCTCGACATCATTCT
>JBBMOC010000251.1:120621-123121 GCA_037975185.1 Centropyge bicolor | reverse complement strand
GGTTTGAAAGAAACAGACGAACAGAGTCTGCTTGTGGACAAAGTAACTCTCGTCCCTTCAGCCTCAGCCTCAGCTGATCCAGAGGTCGGATCGTTGTTTTCCTGCTGACATTTCTGCTCCGGCTTCAAACTGAAGTTAAAGGCTTATCTGCTGTCAATCGTCTCAGAGCATCATCAACATCACAGTTACAGTTTTCAGCTCCATGACAGCGCCCCCTAGGTTTGCCGTGAAGCCGACCTGTGTCCTGTCTCGCTCTGCTCTGATTCTGGGCCTGTTGACCTGGATCCTCAGTGTTTCCTGCAGCTGATGAAGAGCTCTCCTTTTAAACTCTTCCTGTGTTCAAGACACAAGAACTTTGATTTCCAGTCTGTGCAAATAAGAGAAGAAGGAGAGAGGAACAAAACTTCAGCGTCGATAACAAAGAGATTTCATAATATTCCCACAGCTTTCATTGGAAAAACATCCACCTCTGTGAAGTCCAAGTTTCCTGTGAGATTTCCCCAAAACAAGAGCTGGTTTTTAAACTCAGCTCTAATAAGAAGAGCTTTGTTCTGAGTCTTTGTGTGGCGCTTGCTCTCGGTCCGTGTGGGCGAGAGGGAGAAAAATAACAATACCTCCCAAAAAAAAGGAAATGGCAGATTGATGAAAAGCCAAACCGGTCCCAGGACGCCGCGTTCTTCTTCTCTCCACAATATTAAAAACTCCCACACGTTTCAGGAGGAGGGCAGAATTAGCCTTGCCGGGACGCGCTGTAAGCTGCCGTAATGACTCATTTGTTTCATCCTGATAGATGGCTCTCCGGATGGAAGAGGACCTCGTTTAAGAGCAGCCGCAGACGGCGATGAAAGGCGGCGGGCGAAGGACGGCTCCACGATCACGGAGAAGGTCTTCAGCTCCACGCTTCAAAGTGACTGGGACCGCGGGGGTCGCTGCGAGGGGCGGCGAGGAGAAACAAAATCCTCTAAACAAGGAGCCAACGCAACACACACACACACACACACTTTGAAGCTGCTGTTGAACAGCGTGCAGGAGGGCAGGTGGTGCTGATGAATATTCAGACGGAGAGTCGACACTCTGCTGCCAAACAAACCGCCTGTTTGCTTTCTGTCACCGTCCAAGTTCTGATAGATTCGCTTTTTCCTCCCAAGTGACTCCGATGTTTGTGATCAATGTGAACAGCAGAGTCTGTTTCCCTGGAGCACACAGGCCTTCAGCTGATCAGCTGATGTTCAGGTGGTGATCAGCTGATGTTCAGGTGGTGATCAGCTGATGTTCAGGTAATCAGCTGATGTTCAGGTGGTGATCAGCTGATGTTCAGGTGGTGTTCAGGTGATTAGCTGATGTTCAGGTGGTGATCAGCTGATGTTCAGGTGAGCAGGTGGTGATCAGCTGATGTTCAGGTGGTGATCAGCTGATGTTCAGGTGAGCAGGTGGTGATCAGGTGATCAGCTGATGTTCAGGTGGTGATTAGCTGATGTTCAGGTGGTGATCAGCTGATGTTCAGGTGATGTTCAGGTGGTGATCAGGTGATCAGCTGATGTTCAGGTGGTGATCAGCTGATGTTCAGGTGATGTTCAGGTGAGCAGGTGGTGATCAGCTGATGTTCAGGTGAGCAGGTGGTGATCAGGTGATCAGCTGATGTTCAGGTGGTGATCAGCTGATGTTCAGGTTGTGTTCAGGTGGTGATCAGCTGGTGTTCAGGTGATGTTCAGGTGGTGTTCAGGTGATGTTCAGGTGGTGTTCAGGTGGTGATCAGGTGATCAGCTGATGTTCAGGTGATGTTCAGGTTGTGTTCAGGTGGTGATCAGCTGATGTTCAGGTGATCAGGTGGTGATCAGCTGATGTTCAGGTTGTGTTCAGGTGATGTTCAGGTGGTGATCAGCTGATGTCCAGGCGATGTTCAGGTGGTGATCAGCTGATGTTCAGGTTGTGTTCAAGTGATGTTCAGGTGGTGATCAGGTGATGTCCAGGTGATGTTCAGGTGGTGATCAGCTGATGTTCAGATGATGTTCAGGTGGTGATCGGGTGATGTTCAGGTGATGTTCAGGTTGTGTTCAGTTGATGTCCAGGTGATGTTCAGGTGGTGATCAGCTGATGTTCAGGTTGTGTTCAGTTGATGTCCAGGTGATGTTCAGGTGGTGATCAGCTGATGTCCAGGCGATGTTCAGGTGGTGATCAGCTGATGTTCAGGTTGTGTTCAAGTGATGTTCAGGTGGTGATCAGGTGATGTCCAGGTGATGTTCAGGTGGTGATCAGGTGATGTCCAGGTGATGTTCAGGTGGTGATCAGCTGATGTCCAGGTGATGTTCAGGTGGTGTTCAGCTGATGTCCAGGTGATGTTCAGGTGGTGATCAGCTGATGTCCAGGTGGTGTTCAGGTGGTGATCAGGTGATGTCCAGGCGATGTTCAGGTGGTGATCAGGTGATGTTCAGGTTGTGTTCAGCTGATGTCCAGGTGATGTTCAGGTGGTGATCAGCTGATGTCCAGGTGATGTTCAGGT
>JBBMOC010000251.1:108209-120330 GCA_037975185.1 Centropyge bicolor | reverse complement strand
GGTGATCAGCTGATGTTCAGGTGATGTTCAGGTTGTGTTCAGGTGGTGATCAGCTGATGTTCAGGTGATCAGGTGGTGATCAGCTGATGTTCAGGTTGTGTTCAGGTGATGTTCAGGTGGTGATCAGCTGATGTCCAGGCGA
This sequence comes from Centropyge bicolor, assembly GCA_037975185.1. NCBI lineage: Eukaryota > Metazoa > Chordata > Actinopteri > Pomacanthidae > Centropyge > Centropyge bicolor. Next base: position 120,188 of record JBBMOC010000251.1, on the reverse strand, counting down.
TGTTCAGGTGGTGATCAGCTGATGTTCAGGTTGTGTTCAAGTGATGTTCAGGTGGTGATCAGGTGATGTCCAGGTGATGTTCAGGTGGTGATCAGGTGATGTCCAGGTGATGTTCAGGTGGTGATCAGCTGATGTCCAGGTGATGTTCAGGTGGTGTTCAGCTGATGTCCAGGTGATGTTCAGGTGGTGATCAGCTGATGTCCAGGTGGTGTTCAGGTGGTGATCAGGTGATGTCCAGGCGATGTTCAGGTGGTGATCAGGTGATGTTCAGGTTGTGTTCAGCTGATGTCCAGGTGATGTTCAGGTGGTGATCAGCTGATGTCCAGGTGATGTTCAGGTGGTGATCAGCTGAGGTTCAGGTGGGTTGAAGATCAGACCAGGAAACACCTCCCCGCACACTGAAGATTTTACTTTTCAGACTTTGAGTAAATGTTTCTGATAATACTGAAGAACTTTGGCAAAGTCAAGTTTTGAAGCAGGATGTTCCATGTTACTGTACATTATGTGATCTCAGTCATGGTTCAGATAAAATCCTGCTCTGACAGTGGAACCCTGAATGAAGCTGTGGATCATGTGACGGTGAGCGGCTCTGCAGATCCCGGTGCAGCCGCCGCCCACGGCCGGACTGGTCCAGATGAGTGTGTCTGTTTGTTCCTGCTCAGGTTCAGCTCTCCTCCGCTCTGACTCTCCCCGGAGCTTCCTGTGGCTCCTCAGGGATCCGCGCTGCTTCTTCTCTCGAGCTCGCAGAGAGCAGCTGCCGCGGCTGCGGGACGAGCGGGCGCTCTGACCCCGGCAGGCCACCGTACGGACGCCATCTGTGAGGCGAGCTGCTCTGAAGCAAACATATCTGCTCTGCTCGTCTTCTGCACTCACCAACTTCTATGTAATATGTTGCAGTCGAGCGTGTTTGCGTGTAGACGAGACTTTCCTCTCCTGCGTTCGTCTGCACGCGCTCCCTGAGACAGAGCCTCACGTCCTGTTTGTTAAAGCCGCTCAGAGGCCGCTGATGTCACTTCCTGCAGCTGAATGGGCGAAACAGATCTGCTGGTGTTTAGTGTCCAGCTGTCAAAGACCAAGTGAAGACACATTTCAGCTGCTCCCCTGACGCTCGTCTTTCTGAACGCTGCAGAGGAAAAGTTCTCCTTTTACTGTTTTCACCTGTCGCAGATTCCCGACACTGAAATGGTGGCAAACATGTTGATTTTATGTGTCTGTGGTGAAAACCTGTCAACAGGAATATTTCTCAGCAGTGAAACAGGAGTTGGTGTGGGGACACAGAACTTCATCATCTGATGCTTGGGAGCACATTGGTCACATTCGTGTCTGTTTTTCAAGCTTCGACATCTTATTTCCTGCCAAGGCATGAATCCGTCTGCAACAGGAGGACGACGCCGAGCTTCACAGGAAGTCACGGTGAAAAAGGTACGGTCCTGTTTTAAACTGGACAAATCACAAAGAACAAGTTGAGTGAGATGCGGAGACGGATCCGCCCCCGTTTGCTCCGACAGCACAACGAGCTGCTCTGGATTTAATGAGGTGCTGGATGATCGGACCGATTCTGCAGGAAGAAACAGCTGCTGAAGATCCGACTGTCGCTGCGTGTTCAGGGCCGCTCGCTCACTGTCACTCAGAATGAACGTTGTTAGGCTTCATGATCAAGACTCTGATGATCAAGACTCTGATGATCAAGACTCTGATGATCAAGACTCTGATACTCTGACGATCAGTACTCTGATGATCAATACTCTGATGATCAAGACTCTGATGATCAAGACTCTGATACTCTGATGATCAGTACTCTGATGATCAAGACTCTGATACTCTAATGAATACTCTGATGATCAGTACTCTGATACTCTGATGAATACTCTGATGATCAGTACTCTGATGATCAGTACTCTGATACTCTGATGAATACTCTGACGATCAGTCGGAGCGCGTGGCGGCTGACTGAGCTGACGCTTGCTAACAGGTGATCAGAGTCTCTTCATGATCCCGTGTGGCTGATCAATGATATTGATTAAATCCTGTTCACACTGTGTCTTCTGATCCTGATGATGTATTGTCAGCAGTGGAGTGTAACTGAGTACATTTACTCAAGTACAAGTTTGAGGTATTTGTACTTGACGTGATTATTTTCTTCTTGTGCCACTTTACATTCCTCCTTCACATCATTATTATTTTATAGGTTTGTGCACATGAAGTGCAGCTGAAACCATTAGTCCGTTAATCAATTAGTCAATTGGTAGAAAATGAGTTGTCAACGATTTTGATCTTTTTTCATGTAAAAACTTTTGATGGTTTCAACTGAAGATTTGAATGATTTGCTTGTATTTGTAATAATGTTGAGGTTATTTATTGTAACTGGATCCCAGTGAGAACCAGTTCAAACCGGTTCAAACCCAAAACAAGACTCAGTGCCAGCAGTTTGTCCTCAGGGAGAGAAAGGCCTGATGGGAAATGTGGTTCTCCTCTTTAGAAACGTGAGCACTGACAGTAAACTGATGTTAGAGATCGACTGCAGGTCCAGTCAGGACTGTGTGTGTGTGTGTGTGTGTGTGTGTGTGTGTGTGTGTGTGTGTGAGACCCAGGATTACATGATGATAAAATAGTAGGTGATGTTCAGCAGGCGTGTGTCTGCCTCCCTCATCCCGTCCACATGGCCTGTGCTGCTCTCTGATGAATGGATCCTCAGCTGTCAGGACCTGAAACTTCCTCCAGCTGTGGCCACTTATGATGTCACGCAGAACGCCGTTTATCTGCCTCGCCATCACCGTCGCTCGCTCGCTGTGAGTTCAAGCTCCGAGCTGCAGGAGCCGTCACACGTGCAGGGAGGTGGAGGGACGCTGACCTGATGGTTCTGGCAGAAAGTGGGCGGGACTTGAGTTTATTTCCTGTCGTTAGTTCTGAGTCTGAGTCACAGACGGTGTTCAGGTTTTTAATGTTTCATTGTTGACGACATCGAATCGAAGCTGATTTGACTTTAGTGTCAAAGTGAAACATTCGCTCCACTCGTACGCTGGTATAGTACACAGTGGTATAAATACAGGAGTACATGTACTGCAGTCACCGGGAGCTGCCCAGCCGCTGACGGCGTCACAGACTGTGAACACAGCCCAGACTCTGTACCGGAGATAAAATCCACTCGATCAGAACACGATCGGAACGAGATCTCCGTGACGTCCAAACTCTCCCCGGGTTTCACACGCCTGTTAATTAATTGTCTCTGCACTAACATCTGTCGTCTGTTCGTCCCACTGCGCCGAGCTGCGACGCAACGTTCATACACCAGTCCTCACAGCCGTCGCGCCTTTAATGATGAAGCATATGGAATACGGCCGAGCAGGAGAGGAAGTGCATCCGGGCTCTCGGCTGTGACACGAGAACAGCGACATGAGCCGAGCTCCTCAGGCCTGAGAGGAGCTTCAGGTGAGGAGCTGTGTGGATCCTCTGAGGTCGTCCAGCTCGGCCCTTCACTTCCTGCTTCACTCTGATGTTCAGCTCAGCTTTAAACCTGACTGTGCCACGTCACCGTGAGTTTGTGGTTCGATCCTTTTCCAGCATTAACTGAACATGATGGAGCTTCCTGTGGAAACACACTGAGAACTGACCTTTGGAGTCCAGTTCACTCAACCGCTCGTTTGGTGGAAAAACAATGTCAGAAACAAACGATGATTCTGAGCAGAGCATTTTTCCATACCTCCATTTTGTGCCGACTCGTCACGGCAGCAGGATCAACGAGGTCTGAATGTTTTCCAGCTCGTTCTAAAACCAGATGAGATGGACTGAACGATGTTCCCGGTCAGGTCGGAGCCGTCCCGTCGGACCGGACGTGACCCGGTGTGAACGTGATCGATGGCTCTGAATCAGTGAGAGGCTGAACCTGCAGCTGCTCCTGTTTGTCCTACATCTGCGCTCCTGCAGGAGACGCCTGCAGAGACTCAGCCGGAGGAAGAGATTCTTCCACCCACCTTAACTGGCAGCCAGGTCTGGCCCACATCCCTGGCAGTGTGTGTGTGTGTGTGTGTGTGTGTGTGTGTGTGTGACTTCCTGTGGTCTCATTATGTTTGCCCCGTTTCCCTCCAGCAAACATCAGATGTAACAAAACCAGAGGACAAAATAAGAGCATTACTTTTTAAAGATGTATCCTGAAGATGGGAGACGGTGATGCGCGCTGACAGCGGCTGCTAATTGGAGTAAATTAATTTACCTCAGGCACTGATGTTCACACAAAGCGCCGCTCGCCGCGTGAATAAGTGATGATCGGCAGTGCCCGTATAAGCCCCGACTTTTTGAATCATTTAACGCCGCAATCTGCTAATTAGCAGGGAGAAAAGCCAGCTTTCAGCCACAATTAAGATAGGCCTCTGTCAGTCAGGGGGTGGAGGGACGGGTGGGGGTGGCGGAGAGGGAGCGCTTCATTTATTCATCCTCTGAGCAGATGCCGAGTGCAGCGGGGGTTCGGATGGAGAGTTGCAGGGATGGAGAGGGAGAGCTGAGGGACCTGAAGGGCTCGGAAAAAGGAGGGGGGCTGCGGTTGGTGTGTGGTTGGAGAAGAACTTTTCCAATCCTCCACCCCCCTTCACCACCACCTCTCCCCTCTTTCTCTTCTCCTTCTTGTTGTGTGTGAGCCTCAGCGGAGGCGAGCAGCGTGGAGGGCCCGCCACCAACCAAAACAAAGGCAAAACAAAAGGCCTGCTACTGGGGGGGGGGGTTCCCAGAGTGGGTGGGGTGGGGGCTTAGTGGAAGGTGGAGTTAGGACTTTAGCATCTCGAGGCGAACACACACACACACACACACAGACACGGGGAGGGTTCCTGTTTCACACGCCGAGTGTTAACCAGTTGTACAGCCCAAGGTCAAACACGAAGCGGCAGGTTCCCCAGGTCATAACACCGAGCAGCCCCCACCCTCCTCCACCCGGCAGCGGCTCCACCTGGCACTCAGTCAACTGAGCGCGCTCGCGGTGGATCTCACTTTTAAGCGAGCGCTGTGCTTCATGTGTCGGAGCCGCTCAGCTCTTTGTTTGAATCTGTGGACGTTTCACTCAGTGTGGATTTGCAGGTCAAAGGCGTCCAGAGCGATTTTACTTCAACGTTTTCTCTGTGAGTCTGATGTTTTTAGAAGGAGCCGAAACATCATTTGAGCTTAAAGCTGAAATTCATCCTTGGAATATTTACTCCACCTGATGGGAGTCACACACACATCACTGGTGGGATCAACATTTGTGAGGTAGCAATGACCATTTCAACACGACGAGGCCGAAGCTTCTTCCTCTGAAGGATCATCGTCATCAGTGACTTCAGAGTCATGTGACCACATTAAGACACAAAGCAGATCATTTAAATACGAAGGGCCTCACAGAGACGTCGAGCCGGCCGTAAAGCTGCGCTGCACGCGGTGACAAACACCTCAGCACAAACGCTGCTGTAAATAAACGCTGTGTGTCTGAAGCATAAATCTGAGGCCTACAGTGGATCGCCGCCGGCTCAGGGAGCTCCGCCCGACATCGCCTCGCTCTCATTACGACACGTCTTTGCTGCGACCCGGTCAATTTATTCACGCTCAGGCCCGGGGAGTCCTGCCCCGGACATCCGGCGCCGAGCATTATCGCTGCTTAGCACCTCCGACTTGGAAATCAGCGTCGGGCCGGAGGTAATGAATATGTTAAAACTGGAGGCCCCGAGGATTTATGTCCCGCACCGAGCCCTGAATGTATGCATGGGAGGCTGCTTATGCAGAAACTCACAGGTTTGTTGACTGCTGATTATTCATTAGTGGGAGAGGAGCAAGTACTCAGATCCACTACTTCAGTCAGAGTACTAATACCACCAGTAAAAGTACTCTGTTCTGAGTCAAAGTTCTGCATCAATGTTCCTTCAGTAACAGTCTGAGAATCATCGGTCAAATGTCCTTCAACTGTGTCTGTTCCTCTGTTCATCTTCTGTCAGAGCAGGATGTTTCCTGTTGGAGCTCATGTTGAACTATTGGACTGAAACTAATGACTCTTTTCATCCTGGATTCATCTGCTGATCATTGTGTTCATCCATCGATTGGTTTGTAGATTCTGAAAACAGTCAGAAATCAGACGGAATATCCATCATGGTTTTAAACATTTGTGCTGATTTTGCCACATTTTGTTGTTTTTAAACTGACTGTTTGTTTTTCTGATCAATTATCAGAAAAGTTTCTGGTTCATTTTCTGTCAGTCGATGAATTTCTCTGTTGTACTTTAATACCAAGCATCACGTTTTATAAGCTCATGGCAAAATCAGCTGATGTGAAGTGACTGAGGCTGTCAGACAGGATTCAGTGCAGTAGAAATATTTCTCTGGGAACTGAAGTACAAGTACCTTAAATGTGAATCTGAGTACAGTAGTGTGGAGAACGTATGGAGCTGCATTCCAGCAGTGTGGTGAGGCCGCTCCTGGACGTTGCTCACACAGCTATTAAAAAAATAAAAAAGCCCTCATGCTTCCTTCAGAGGCTCAAGTCTTTCACTTTGATCTGAAAGTCTTTGCAGCCTCATTGACTGTAATGAGATCTGGAGAATCCGTGAGGACGGTGGGGGTTTGACGCCGAGCCGAAAAACTCCGGCCGGGGAATCGACAGCGGGCACAAACAAAATCGAAAAAGGAGAAAGAGGAGGAGGAAGATCTCAGATGGCTTGGCAAGCGGTTTGCTTTCACCCCTCCCTCCCCCTCCGCCATCCTACCGTTAATTTCCCCAACGTCTGAGATTCCAGGGTAGGTGGGGGGCGTCGGGATGGGGGAGGCGGGGGGAGGACGGGTTGGCACCGAAGCTGCTGGATGTTTCTCTTTGCAGCGGCGTCCCCAGACGAGGAGGCGGCGTTTCTGTAATCTCACCAGCTGACTGCCGTCCAGTCCATTAATCAGTCAGTCAAGGTCTGAGAGGCCCCGAAGACCCAAACACACCCCGAGGTGGGAGGTGGGCGAGGGGGGGGGCGAGGCAGGGAGGAGATGTCCGCCGGCTCTGGGTCAAGGAGACGATGTCGGTGTCACAAAAACACTCAGACTGTTGTTGTTGTTGTTTGTTCCCAGCAAGCACTGCAGCGTCTCCACAGAGTCTGTTCATCAGCCCCTCCGCCAATCACAAGTCAGGAGCACTCAGCCAATCAGGAGTTAGTTTATCAGGAGTTAAGATGGCGCCGTGCCAGTGGATTCAGAGTTGTGTCCCAGCTGCACTGAGCAACGATTCTGACTGTTTCTGAGTCTGGAAACATGATGAGAGGCAGCACAGTCAGCACGAGGGGGGAAAGACCGCCGGCCCACAATGCACCAGTCACCAGAGGACCAGGGACGGAGGTAATCTGACCACATGGTCTGAGCCGGGACCCCAACCAACAATACCTGAAGATCAGTCCATTTAAAAAAATGGAAAAAGAGATTTGATTTAAAATATTTTGATCCATGTGTTTGTCCACATGTTCATTGCATCGGAATTTCGTTACCCAACTTGCACTGCTGTGTATATTGTGTAATGACAATAAAGAAAGTCTAAGTCTATATGTGTTATATTCAATAATCCATCAGGTGTAACTGGACTTCATCACCTGAGCCTGCTGTAACACCTGGACACGCCTCCATCACCTGACTCAGCTGTAACACCTGGACATGCTACTCAGTTGTAACACCTGGACACGCCTCCATCACCTGAGTCAGCTTCAACACCTGGACACGCCTCCATCACCTAAGTCAGTTGTAACACCTGGACACGCCTCCATCACCTGAGTCAGCTGTAACACTTGGACACGCCTCCATCACCTGAGTCAGCTGTAACACCTGGACACGCCTCCATCACCTGAGTCAGCTGTAACACCTGGACACGCCTCCATCACCTGAGTCAGCTGTAACACCTGGACACGCTTCCATCACCTGAGTCAGCTGTAACACCTGGACACGCCTCCATCACCTGAGTCAGCTGGAACACCTGGACACGCCTCCATCACCTGAGTCAGCTGGAACACCTGGACACGCCTCCATCACCTGAGTCAGCTGGAACACCTGGACACGCTTCCATCACCTGAGTCAGCTGTAACACTTGGACACGCTTCCATCACCTGAGTCAGCTGTAACACCTGGACACGCCTCCATCACCTGAGTCAGCTGTAACACCTGGACACGCCTCCATCACCTGAGCCACCTCCGGAGCATTTGAACGCACCACAGTGCTCCCCCGTCACACAGCGACTATGAAGCGTTGGCTCCCTCCCGTCTTCACGCCACCATCACTAAATAAACTCATCAGCCACCTTCATGTGTCGGATTGTTTGGATTTCACGCCGCAGCTTTTCATTTCTTATTAACGAGCATGTAAATAATTGGGGGTTAATTCCAACCCCGAGGTCTCAGGCTGAAGTGTTGTGATTGTGTTTTGGGCTCTTCAGGGGTCTGAAGCTGCTCAGGGCTGAATCCCATCAGCATTCGTTTAGAGTTTTAGAGTCTTAGATCTGATGTCCTCCTGACCTTCATCCTCTGTCTGTCTGTGTCTGTCTCTCTATGTCTCTGTAGTGTGTGCGTCCAGATTATATGAACACCAGGTTGTTGAGTCAGTACAAACAGCAGTTTTACATAGAGTTCATATAAAGATACAAAAACACATCAGAACCAGAAACCAACTACTGTTACTATCAAACATCAGTGTTTTCAGTTCAGTTTCAGATTGAGAAGTAGCCAAAGCGAAGGAAGTGTAACACTTCTGGAGCAGTTACAGTTATACTAGGACCAATGTTAGGTTCAACTACTGGAGCAGTGATAGGTAAAAGTGCATTAATGACCACAGACCAGAAAATGAGTTTAAATTGCCGGCTTGTTATTTTAGATGAAGACAGAAACAACAGTTGACATACAATTCCCAATATCACTTCAAGAAAAAAAAAAGAAGAAATATTTCCCATTTTTGTTCAAGTGATTTATTTTCAGTCCTTTTTCCATTTAAACCTATTATTTGGCTTAAAATGATATTATTTTCAACCTAGGTTATTGTATGTATTGATTTCAAGTTTTACCCTTCAATCTATTTTTTACTTAACTCAGTTTCACTCTGAATAAAGTTTAGTTCCTTAGTTTCCAGATCTGGTTCAAGTTTGGTTAAGTTCCCTTTCCAGTTTCAACCATTTCTTATTTTGTTTATACCAACAAAACATTTACATTTCAAGTAATGCCATCACAGTATTAACATGTATGGTTGACCAAAAACAACAGTAAAGTGCACAAAACTCAAAATGATTCCGCAAAATACTGAATAACTTGTTTATCACAAATAATTGTCCTTATCCTCTGAACTGTCCATCCTTTGATTGTCCAGAATGGTTAAAACGCTGTCTCAGAGTCCACTGCAGTTATGCAGAGTGATTGGGATAAATCCTACCAGTTTTTGATGAAACCGCGCACGTCCAGCAGAGGGCGCTTTCATCTGATGGATGCACAGGTCAAGGGGTCTCCGGGAGGCTCGCCATCTTGTGTCTCGCACGTGGAATCCAACTCCGGTTATTCGCTCAGAATTTCCAAACCTTAATACCCTGTCACAACAACCAAATAATAAGCATAAACAAATCTAATACTACATATGGTAGTTTCAAATATCAAGTCTGTTTTTCAGCTTAATTGGTCCTTCATAAGATGGCGCCCGTGCGGTCATGGTGGCGTGCTACAGCACGTGCTCCAATTAAGCATCAATTTACCGTGTATTTTCACCATTTCAACATAAAACAACAAAATATTTGTTACATTGAATAAAATACAATTTTTACACTCACCAAGTCCCGTTCAGAAATGTACAGAACGTCACCGCGTCACGAACAGGTTGGAGAACAAAAATAACTCGTTTAGAGAACAAAAATAACTTCAGATAGACTCTTTCTCTTCTTTCTCTAACTTTCTCTGGTTAAAGCAGCAGCTCTGCATACACCGTCTGCGTATCTCCCTCGTTCAGAAGCAGGAATAGGTAAAACAACCCGGTTGGCTGTTGCTAGTCACATGGGTCACGCTGCAACTTAACTCTTCAAAATAAGAGTCTAAATACATTTTTAAGGCATTGTCATATAAAAATAAAGATAACAACATGAAATTACAAGCTTTAACACTTTGACCTGCTTTTAAACCTAAATGAAACATTACATCATTGAATATAGCACTGCTGACAATTTTAATGATGTTTTAACCATGTTAACCCATTTATTGTCTGTTTTATCACTGGTAAAGTATTTCTCTCTTCTTCTTCTTTGTTTTTACTGTTTTTATGAACAGGCTTTATTTAATGAGGCTTTGTTAACCAGGGTTACAGAAGCAGCTCATTTCAGAAAGTTTGATTGTTGATGCTAAAGATAATTTGAAACCCATTGAACAGTTCAATGCTTTAATGTCCTGTATCACATTGAACCAGCTCAAACCACATTTCTACAGCAAGTTAATATAAACAATAAGTCTGATTAACAAGCATATTATATAGAGCATAAATATAAAATGTATAAATGTTCTATAAGACAAAAACATTTTTAAAAACAAACATCAGAAATGTCTATGTGGTTCATGCCCCATAATGTAACGGGTCTGGGCTCTGATTGGTTCAGTGTAATGAGCTGTGGTGTGAAACTGCTGTGTTTTAGCTGCAGCATGAAAATGTGAGTGTGTTATGATTCTTATAAGAAAATCACTGCAGCTTTTCCTTCTGTTAAGTGAAATGTTGAGTACAGCACTTTTACTTGTAACAGAGTATTTCTACAGAACAGTATTACTACTTTTACTGAAGTAACCGATCTGAGTACTTTTCACTGCTGTGAGGTAAAAAAAAACTTCACCAGATAAAAACGTCATCCAGGTAACGGCGACGTTTGCCTCAAAATTTATTTGATCCTGGAGATTCCAAAGACTTCCCAGGACATTCCAGGAAACAGGATCCAGGATCCCAGAACCTGCACCAGAACCAACGACAGGCTGAGCACCAGAGTTCTAAACTGGGGGAGATGGATTCAGGTGGTTTAAACCTCTGGATGACAGTGTGTGTGTGTGTGTGTGTGTGTGTGTGTGTGTGTGTGTGTGTGTGTGCAGTTTAATTAAAACAGTGTATGAGGAGGAGAGGTCATTAACACAGAACAGATGGGGCCCTGGTTGCCTTGGAGACGCTCCTCTTTGTTTGGCTGCTTCACTAAATGAGGAGCGGCACATTTCAGCCGCCGCCGCCGCGTTCGTTTGTTCGTCTAAACGTTCACTCGCTCCAACATGAGCGTGGACACACAACGCCATGCGGCTCCTCGTTGTGTTGCAGGGCTTTATGTTAACGACCCGCTCCCCTTTGAAGAGCTCACTGCGGAGTCGGCAGCGCCGAGCGGGGTCACGTCCCCGCCGGGTCCCGCCGCTGTCGAGCCCCGCAGCCACACGCTGCTCTCGCTGCGCTGAGGGGGGCGACGCGGCGCTCGGACGCCGCGGGACAAACAGGATGCGGCAGAAAAACACCCGAGGTGAATATTTAAGAGGTCAGAGCCGGAGTCAACCGGCCCGTTTCCTGGCTGCTTCATGTGGACGTGAGATGGCCTCCCCCTCCTCCTCCTCCGGCCTCCCCCCAACATCCATCTTTAATGTAAAAAGCTCCGACAGAACAATGGCTCTTCCCTCGACGAGGGCCCCGCTCGCTAATAATTAGCCAGGGGTCATCATTTTTTGATAGAGCCGAGCGGCGCGGAGACGGAGACAGACAGAGGGACACATTTCATTTGCATCATCACATGTTAATGCAGCCTCTCCTGCCGGCGCAGGTCAGCCCGGCCGGGGGATCGTTGCTGAGGTAATTAGCTCGAATCCCCGTCGCATCGTCTGAAATATTGAACATCGCCGGGCCGAGCGGCTGCAGAGCTGCGCACGTAAAAGAGAGAGAGCTGCGGTGAATCGAGTTTTACTGCAGCAGGAGGAGGAGGAGAGAGCTTTGGTAGATCTGTCTGTCTGTCTGTCTGTCTGTCCGTCT
>JBBMOC010000251.1:86630-98214 GCA_037975185.1 Centropyge bicolor | reverse complement strand
CTGTTTTAATTAAGGTAAAAATGAACCATAAGGCAAATGTCCCGTGCTGCTCTGATCAGAGCGGCGTCGCCAGCAACGCAGCGACTGGCAAGATACCCATTGGCTAACCTTAGCTGGTAGCTTTTTGATGTGTGATTTTGTGATTCTGGGACACAGACACTCACTTATATGTGAAAAGAACTGATCACTGGTTTAGAACAAGGAGGATTTACCAGGAAGGTTCCTCTGGATCCAAGCTGAAGACGAGAATCTGAGAATCTCAGTTTGTCACCGCACACACACAGAAACACACACACAAACACACACACACACACACACACACACACAGAAACACACACACACAGAAACACACACACAAACACACTCACACACACACACACACACAGAAACACACACACACAGAAGCACACACACACACACACACACACACACAGAAACACACACACACACACACACACACACACACACAGGCAGCCTCAGTGTTGCTCAGTTGATCAGTTTCTGATGAAGGATCACACACCTCCACAAGGTTTCTCCCTGAGAGCGGCTTCAAGCTGCTGCGAGTGTGTGTGTTTCTGTGAATGTGTGTGTGTGTGTGTGTGTGTGTGTGTTTCTGTGAATGTGTGTGTGTGTGTGTGCATCCCTGTGTGTGCGTGTGTATCTGTGTTTATGTGTGTGTGTGTTGGGAGCAGTGGGAGACGGGGGGAAAGTGAAAGAGAGAAAACTGCCTCTTGTCTTTTCCAGTTTGGGGCGTCCAGATGGGAAGTCATTTTTTATTCGTCTTGAGGCGGCTCTTCACATCTGTCGGCCCAGATGTCTAATGAATACGGAAGCAGGCCGTGCTGTCGCCTCATTAATACTGCACTGGCGCGGGGAGCCCGGCCGGCCCGGCTGCGTCGTACGGCCGCCGCCCACCGCGTCCCGCCGCGGCGCTGGAGCAGAACGCGGCGCTGCGGCGGCGTCCTCTGGGCCCGGCGGCGGCAGCTGGCGCCTCGCAGGAACAAAGCTGCCGCACTTTGTCGGCCTAATGCTTCTCTGTGTTGTCACTTAAGGTCTTTATTGGTATTAATTGATACGATCGGAGCCGCCGACGAGACCCCGACCTTCAGGGGTCGCTGAACCGTCAGCATCACTTCCTGTTTGACTTCCTCTGACCTTTGACCCCTCAGCAGATCCGTACTGACAGAGCTGCTGTGGAAGTGAGTACATTTACTCAGTTACTGTACAAATAAGAGGTACTTTTACTTCAGTTGAGTTTTTCCATTTAATGAAACTTTCTGTGACATGTTCTGCTTTCACTCCTCTACATTTGTCCCTCAGCTTCAGTTACTAGTTCCCCTTCAGATGACAGGAGATACATGGTTCTTCCTTCCTGTCCGGTGGAAACCACGTATCTCCAGATGTGCTGCTTTTAACGGCTATAAAATCTGCTGACTCCTCTGAGGAAACTGAGATGTTAAGAACTGGATCTGAACTTGGTCAAACAGTGAAAAATGGGGGGGGCTGAGAGACAGAGACACTACAGCCTGTCTCCACCCCTGAGGAGGGGGGGGGGGGGGGGGGCAGCCAGAGCCCGGTTGAGAGAAAGAAGAGGTTCTTCTGTTTGCTTGAGATATTAGTCAAAAAATGACTACTGAATGAATGATAGTGAAATGATTGTTAATGACATGTTTGTTTCATTTACAGCAGTGACATGTGACAGAAGCAGCAGAACAACAGCAGCTTAGAGTCAATGTTGTGAATATTTGGCCTCAGAAAATGTTTGTGCACAGTTTGTTATTATTATTTATTATTATTGTTACTATATGACTGCAGCTGTCCGTAACTGTCTGATGACATCACTGTGACATCATCAGGAGGCTTCCTCCAGGAACCAGGAAACTTTCCCTGTAATAGCGACTTCCCTCAGTGTGTTTCCTGCTCCGCGTGTACTTCACTGACCGTCGGTCACCGGGGACTCCGGCTAATGACTCTCACTAATGAATGAGTGCAGCAGCAATCAGACGATTTCACAGGTCGTTTCTCCCTCATAACATATTGATACAGTCATTTAAAGGACACTTCCGCTCTGCTCTGCTTCGCGCTCGCGCTCGTCCTCTCCTCGTCTGATTTCCCAAACCGTCTGAAGCAGCGGGGCCACAGCCAGAGAAATGGAGGGCAGCTCATGATGTGCGAGGCGTCCCCGCAGGTCCACGTCCTCTCAGGAGGTCTTCAATGTCAAACGAGTGTCTAAATGTGTGGAATAAACTGCGGGGAGCGTGAAGCCACATCAGACTGAAAGAAGAGAGTTTCCAGCTCGTTGGTTGTGTTTCAGTCTGTTTTCTGTCGTGTTTTCTTTCATCATTCTGACGTCCTGTTTTCTAAAGAGGAGCTGAGTTTTGAAACTGTCTCTGACAAAGTTTCCAATCAAACCTCAGCTGCTCAAACTGCTTCATAAACTCACAGCATTGATCCACCTTCCTGAGACCCTGCGTGTCTCATGGTGCTGTTGTGTTGAATGTGGCTCTTGTTTTCTTGTCAGTGGAGCAACAAGCCCTCCAGGCTCGAGACCAAAGCTGCTTCCTGCTTTTTATACTGAGAGCTCTCTGATTGGTCATGTCTCACAGGTGTCTCCCATCAACCAATCACAGCCAGCAGGTGAAGCTCAGGACTTTTCAACAGAAGCCACAATTTTTCACATGAAATATTCCTGATAAATATGAAAGTTTCCACAGAAAAATTATGTGGAGTTTGTAGATAACTTTCAGGAGAAACCTAGTCTGATCAGGGACCTGGTCTGATCAGGGACCTGGTCTGATCAGAGACCTGGTCTGATCAGGGACCTGGTCTGATCAGGAGAGACCTGGTCTGATCAGGGACCTGGTCTGATCAGGAGAGACCTGGTCTGATCAGGGACCTGGTCTGATCAGGAGAGACCTGGTCTGATCAGAGACCTGGTCTGATCAGGGACCTGGTCTGATCAGGGACCTGGTCTGATCAGAGACCTGGTCTGATCAGAGACCTGGTCTGATCAGAGACCTGGTCTGATCAGAGACCTGGTCTGTCTTCAGTCTCATCACGTCGCTCTGAGTCGTCCTCCCGCTCTCATCCTTCATCCTCTGTTACACAGTTCGTTGTGCTCCACATGGAAACAGCCCCGAGGTGACTTCTGCTGTCGTTTGGTGCTGTATCAATAAAGTTGAATTGAATTAATTAACACCACAGTCAGACGTGTCATCATCAAATATCATTTTTACTTCATAATAAAACGTGTGGGGGAAGTTGGTTTGTGCAATTTACAGTGAATGTATTAATTAAAACTTGTCGTTCTGGACGTTAATGTGAATCTGGTGGATTAATGAGTGAAAAATTTACTGTGGATTCAGACAGAAACGCATCTGACACGTCAGTCTGACAAAAAGTTTTAATTAACAAAGATTAGAAATAAACTGAATCCACTCGTTAAAGACAAATGAGTGTTGAACTTCGTTAATCAGACGTCGTTTTGTTCACACAAACTGAGTTCAGTTTGTTCAAAGCTTCAAATGGTTCAAACACAAGTTACACAGAATGAATCTGTCTTGGAAAGAATTGTGTTTCCTCGGCCACTTGGTCGCTTAGTCAGTCACTCAGTTGGTCGCTCGCTCGCTCGGTCCCTCGGTCGGTCACTCCATCACTTAGTCACTCAGTCGGTGCCTCGGTCGGTCCCTCTGTCCCTCGGTCGGTCCCTTGGTCGGTCGGTCGGTCCCTTGGTCGGTCGGTCCCTCGGTCGGTCCCTTGGTCGGTCGGTCGGTCCCTCGGCTGGTCGGTCCCTCGGTCGGTCCCTTGGTCGGTCCTTTGGTTGGTCGGTCCCTTGGTTGGTCGGTCCCTTGGCTGGTCGGTCCCTCGGCTGGTCGGTCCCTCGGTCCCTCGGCTGGTCGGTCCCTCGGCTGGTCGGTCCCTCTGTCCCTCGGCTGGTTGGTCCCTCGGTCGGTCCCTTGGTCGGTCGGTCCCTCGGCTGGTCGGTCCCTCGGCTGGTCGGTCCCTCGGCTGGTCGGTCCCTCGGTCGGCCCCTTGGTCGGTCGGTCGGTCCCTCGGTCGGTCCCTTGGTCAGTCAGTCCCTCGGCTGGTCGGTCCCTCGGCTGGTCGGTCCCTCGGTCGGCCCCTTGGTCGGTCAGTCCCTCGGCTGGTCAGTCTGGTTTTTGGCCTTGTTTTGGTTTTAGTTCGATGATCTTGTTTAAACTGCTGGACATGAAGCTCGGACACAGAGTGGGTCCTCGGAGACGGACTGAGTCCTCGGAGACGGACTGTGTCCTCGGAGACGGACTGTGTCCTCGGAGACGGACTGGGTCCTCGGAGACGGACTGAGTCCTCGGAGACGGACTGGGTCCTCGGAGACAGACTGAGTCCTCTGAGACGGACTGTGTCCTCGGAGACGGACTGTGTCCTCGGAGACAGACTGGGTCCTCGGAGACGGACTGAGTCCTCGGAGACGGACTGGGTCCTCGGAGACAGACTGTGTCCTCGGAGACAGACTGGGTCCTCGGAGACAGACACCGACTTCTGTCCACTTGAGTGTCGACAGAAAATGTGTCCCTTAAATTTCATGACAAACTTCAGAGACGTGCTCTCGGCCTCGCGGTCACATGACTGAACAGACAGATGAGTGACAGTCGTTCAGAACTGAGGCGACGCCATGTGAACACAAACTGTCCCGAGATCACGATTCTATCAATTATACAGACGTGAAGAAACAAACTCCAGCAGAGTGAATGTGATCCCACAGGAAGCTGGTCTTCATCTTCACTACGAGTCAAACATCGACTTAATGTGTCTTTAAAAATACACTGAGCTCAATTATAAATGTGTGTGTGTGTGTCTGTGTGTTTGTGTGTGTGTGTGTGTTTGTGTGTGTGTGTGTGTTTGTGTGTCTGTGTGTGTGTCTGTGTGTTTGTGTGTGTGTGTGTGTTTGTGTGTCTGTGTGTGTCTGTGTGTGTCTGTGTGTGTGTGTCTGTGTGTGTCTGTGTGTGTGTGTCTGTGTGTGTCTCTGTGTGTGTGTGTCTGTGTGTGTCTCTGTGTGTGTGTGTGTGTCTGTGTGTGTGTGTCTGTGTGTGTCTCTGTGTGTGTGTGTCTCTGTCTGTGTGTGTCTCTGTGTGTTTGTGTGTCTCTGTGTGTGTGTGTCTGTGTGTGTCTGTGTGTGTCTGTGTGTGTCTCTGTGTGTCTCTGTGTGTGTCTCTGTCTGTGTGTGTCTGTGTGTGTCTGTGTGTGTGTGTCTGTGTGTGTCTCTGTGTGTGTGTGTCTCTGTCTGTGTGTGTCTCTGTGTGTTTGTGTGTCTCTGTGTGTCTGTGTGTGTGCGTGTGTCTCTGTGTGTGTCTGTCTCTCTGTGTGTGTGTGTTTCTGTGTGTGTGTGTCTCTGTCTGTGTGTGTCTCTCTGTGTGTGTGTGTCTCTGTGTGTGTGTGTGTCTGTGTGTGTGTGTGTGTCTCTGTGTGTGCCTGTGTGTGTGTGTGTGCCTGTGTGTGTGTGTGTCTCTGTGTGTGTCTCTGTGTGTGTGTGTGTGTGTCTCTGTGTGTGTGTGTGCCTGTGTGTGTGTGTGTGCCTGTGTGTGTGTGTGTCTGTGTGTCTGTGTGTGTGTGTGTGTGGGTGTGTCTCTGTGTGTGTCTGTGTGTCTCTGTGTGTGTCTGTGTGTCTCTGTGTATGTGTGTCTGTGCGTGTGTCTCTGTGTGTGTCTGTGTGTGTGTGTGTGTCTCTGTGTGTGTCTCTGTGTGTGTGTGTGTGTGTCTGTGTGTGTGTGTGTGTGTGTCTCTCTGTGTGTGTGTGTCTCTGTGTGTGTCTGTGTGTGTGTGTTTGTGTGTCTCTGTGTGTGTGTCTCTGTGTCTGTGTGTGTCTCTCTGTGTGTGTCTGTGTGTGTGTCTCTGTGTGTGTGTGTGTGTCTGTGTGTGTGTGTGTGTGTGTGTGTGTCTCTGTGTGTGTGTCTCTGTGTGTGTGTGTGTGTGTGTGTGTGTCTCTGTGTGTGTGTGTGTGTGTGTGTCTCTGTGTGTGTGTCTGTGTGTGTGTGTGTCTCTGTGTGTGTGTCTGTGTGTGTGTGTCTGTGCGTGTGTCTCTGTGTGTGTCTCTGTGTGTCTGTGTGTCTCTGTGTGTGTGTGATCAAGATGAGGAGTGAATGGACGGTCAGGAAGCCTCTGCTGTCAGCTGATTGGTCGACAGACAGACAGGATGTGATGCGTGACTTTCAGGCTCAGCTTGTCTCTTCAGGAGTTTTCAGTTGAGTTTCAGTGTGAAGCAGCAGAAACTGGAGGAAACACTGTGGAAACCAAAGTCAGTGATGGAGCTGTGAGACAAGCGTCCACGGTGGTGGAGTCTTCAGGTGTCGTCCTCTCTCTGCTGCATTAATATTCATGGTGGGGGTGAGGGGCGGAGCTGGCGGTGTGGGAGCTGAAGGGCGGCTCGGTGGCAGCTGCTCGGCGGTGCTGTTCTCCGGGCGTCGGTGTGTTGGAGGAAAAGGTCACCTTATCTAAAGACAGAGCGCCGCTCTCGGACAGGTGGCTCCGCCTGCTGCTCCAGATGTTTTTTTGTCCCCTTCAGCTTCCCGTAGATGTAGTCTGTGTTGACACGCGGTGACCTCAGCAGGAGGCGGAGGTCTGATCTCCAGCTCCGAACACATGTTCCTCCGTCACACTCAAACGTCCTTTTTTACTCTCATTCAACTTTCCTGCAAAATATTTCTGCACTTTTTCATCAGAGAGGACGAAGTTTCACGAACAGACGAACAGGGAGCAAACAGTTGTGAAGAGAAGTGAACTAACATAAAGTCAGTTTGTTCCTGTGTTGGAGAAACAACAGAAACAGACTCGTCACGGTTTGTGGATGTTTCCTGTGAAATGTGACATCACATGAATTCACTTGAGCAGATGCTTGTCATGTAAAACAGCTTCAACATGTGATGTATGTGTGATTTTCATCGCCATGTCGACGAGTGGATCTGATGTCACTGTTTAAGACTGAACCGAGTTCATGATGTCACTGAAAACCAAAAAGGCCACATGTGATGAAACAATCAGAGAGACGCTTCCACGCATGATGGACCCCCCCTCCAACACACACACACACACACACACACACACACACACACACACACACACACCATCACCCCCCCATCGGCCTGTGTCTCATCAATAAATGATCAGTATAAAATAAATAAGTCATCCTGACATGTTTGACAGATGAATAATGAAAACACTGTTTTTCTTTACTTTCCTTTGTCTCTGAACCTGAAGGCTTTTCAAATTAAAACTACTCTGTTCTCACATCACACTCTCCCTGTCTCTCTCTCTCTCTCTCTTTATGAACACGTGATGATCTCTTGGTCATTTGGTTTCTCTGTTCACTGAACAAGTTACAGTAGAAGTTCGGATAAGTGTGGTCTCCACCAGCTGATGGCTCGTCTCAGATCTGTGAACTTCCCCTCAGACGTGGAACCAGCCTCCAGTCTGTCAGTGAATATTTAACCCCGCCACTTGTTAAAGAGGTGTCGCCCCTCCACGCCGCCGCCGCTGCTTCGATAGCACTCCGGGTCTCTGGTAGACGAAGCCGAGGGCTAATTAACCCCCAATTACTGCAATTAACCCCGACACATTAGAGCTCATCAGAGCAGAGTGACGAGTTTTCCTCCTGAGCCTGAACTCGACGGCGACGTGTCAGAGAGGCGGCAGGAAGTGATGTCACAGCCGCTCACAGCTGATCTCAGGTCTGACTTCACACCTGCTTCCGCATCCTGATCAGATGGAAATGTCTGAGCCTCTGAGGAGCCAATCAGAGCTGCACAGGTCAGACAGTAATGGAGATATCAATGAAAACACACACACACACACACACACACACACACTCAGCCAAACAAACAAAGTAACAAATTAATATCTCAGTAACTCAATAATTCATCCACAGTTACTTTATTTTACTTTAGTTACTGTCCCTAGTTTCATAGATAAGTGTTGGGGCTTTTATTTTGAAAAGCCAGGCTCATTCTGACTTTCCTGTTATGATCAACATTTGATGTTTGATTTTTTTTTAGTTTGTCTACTTCCTTGCACCTTATTTTATTTTGTTCTATCTTTTAAGTATTATTTCATTCTTGTTTCACCTTGACTGTTGATACATGCTTAGACTTAGATTCAGTCAAATATAAAAATATTTCTGATACAAGATGATAAAATAATAATCTTTTCACGCTGTAGTACGTGTGTAAGCGGTCAGAGGTCAGAGGTCAGAGGTGGGAGAGAGAGAGCGAGAGCAGCACCCACCCGGAGCCACTCCCACATACCTGCAATGACAGGTTACCATGACAACGTAACACCTGGTTTCGCCCCAGCTCGGATCGTCTATGAAGAAAACGAGGAAGATGGCGGAAAGCTCGGGAGACGCCCGCGTCCGTCTGCTCAGGGTGACACAGCAGCTGCAGGTGGGAAATAACAAGAGCAGAAATAATCAGGAAGTCGCTCAATGAGCAGAGAAAGAAAAATCCAATAATGAGATTATTGTAAGTGTGATCTTGGTGAAACGCTGTAAACTCCGGGGACGAGCGGACGTCCTGCCGTCGCCACGGAGACGACACGAAGCCGCTTGTCTTCTCATAATCCTGTTAACATTTTAATGTGCGAAGGTGAACTTTAACAGGAAGTAACAGCAACACATAAACATCGATTCTGTTTGACTCGTGTTTTAACTTCTGCTCTCTCACTTCACCTCCTGATTCCTGCGCAGCTCTAAATGTGAATATGACCGTTTCTTCTCTTTTCCGTCTCTGACTGCTCAGCGTGTCGGAGCTCATCTGCCTGTTAATGACACATGTTCACACACACACTGACAGTCTGCGTGTCAGTGGTGTGATCTTCTCAGATCAGAGCTGCCGACGTGATAAACTGTCGCACTGATCATTAGTGCTGGTACAGACAGGTAACATCTGACGAACAGGAAGCAGGAAGTCAGCAGAAATCACATGAATACAAGACGACTCAACGGAAGAACGACAACACAAGTACACATTCAAGGTACTTGTACTTAACTTGAGTATTTCTGCTCCATGCAGTTTGCTCCTTCTGCTCCACAGCTCAGAGACAAATGTTCTTTGACTCCATCTGTGTGAAGCTGCAGTGACTGGTTCCTCCTCAGGGTCCAGTGAAAACCTCGTATCTCCACATGTTGCTGATGAAGTTTTCCTCCTGAAGCTGAATCACATCTGTAAAAAGCCTCCTGGACTCCGAGCTGAAAGCAGGCTGTTTGTGGAGATACGAGGTTCTCCCAGGACGACCGGGCCACAGACACATGATGATCTGATGGAGTCTGACGCTGCTGCTGGAGGTGAAAGAGACAGGATGTGATGTTGATGAGACAGGATGTGATGTTGTTCAGATGAGCTTCAACATCTGCAGCAGGAGGACGACACAGGACGGTCAGAGAGAAACAGGAAGCAGGTCAGGTACTTTAACTGATGTACTTTCACTTCAGTGAAGGCTCTGACTCACTGCGTCGGTGACTCTCATCCAGCTGCATTATGGGAAACGTAGGAGCCAGTGTTGAAGTGAAGAAGAGTCTCCTGCTGCTGCTCAGGTCTGAACAGTCACACATCACACTTCATGACTTCATGAAGAGACGGGATCAGGTCTGACTCCATCAGACAGGAAGTGAGCGGCTCTCAGCGGCGGACTGAGGCGGAGGTCTGTGTGCTGTGCATGTTAAAGGTCGGCTGGACTGACCTCAGACTCAGACTGAGCTCCGGCTTCATTCCCACATCCAGCCGCCGAGCCTCCGGAGCTCCGCCTCATTCATTACAGAGACGCCCCTGATCCAGCAGACGGAGTTTCATTAAACAGAGATGAACATGAAGCCCAACACTGGCAGGAAGCTGCTCTCTGATTTGTGTCAGGAGTTTCTAACTGATCCAGACAGACGGCCGTTACTCACACACTGATCCTCCGTCCCTGAGACGCCGCCCGCCGGCCTCTCCGGGTCACTGCAGCCGGAGCTGGTGCTTCAGGAAGCTGAGTGAGGAACAGGAAGTAGATCCAACTGTGTGTCTGGACTCAACCTGGAGAGCTGAGCGGAGCGGCCTCAGGACGCAGCCAATCAGTGTGCAGGCTGGGACACACCTGCCTCACACACACACCAACACCTGTCTCACACACACACCAACAGGACACATCACGTCTGTCCGTCCTGCAGACCAAACCTCGACCATCACAACAAACGTTTCCTGCGTGTCAGCGTGAGCGAGGGCGTGGAGCGGCAGCCGGAGGAACAGCCAGCGAGACGTGATTGGCTGGGCTGCAGGAGGCAGATGCCTCTGACATCTGGGTGATGTCAGCGTGTTGTCAACACATTGTTAGCGCCACAAATGTGCAAACAGATTAACAGGCAGGAGAGCAGCCGCCGCCGCCGCCGAGGGTGAGAGCAGACCTGAGAGAGACGAGCGAGCGAGATCCGCTGCAGAGGAACCCGACGACAGGATCTCTGCAGCAAAGAGCAACGGTCTGCCAGAGAGAGATCATGTGGACCTGATCACAGAGAGCTGGTCGATCCACGTGTTCTGTGATCAGAGCGAGAGCCTTCACTCCACCATCTTAATGATATCAACAATCAGTGAACATAGGTCTATTCTCTGACCACGCTCTCTGGTCATCCTGACACTTGTTCTCACGCTCATGTGATGTTAATTCTCCTTCAGGTGTAAACAACAGTTCACTTCCTGTTTGCTGTGAGCTTCACACAACGAGAGTGAGAGAAAAGACGAGCACAGATCTTTTAAAGATCGAACAGACTGAGCAGCTGTGCTGACTCTGATCCAGGCCTTAGTCTGCTCCAGGCCTTAGTCTGCTCCAGGCCTTAGTCTGCTCCAGGCCTTAGTCTGTTGCAGGCCTTAGTCTGTTCCAGGCCTTAGTCTGATCCAGGCCTTAGTCTGTTCCAGGCCTTAGTCTGTTCCAGGCCTTAGTCTGATCCAGGCCTTAGTCTGTTGCAGGCCTTAGTCTGATCCAGGCCTTAGTCTGTTCCAGGCCTTAGTCTGTTGCAGGCCTGGACTGACAGCAGATGACCTGAACCTCTGGGTGTCACAGTTTGTTGAGAAGTCGACTCAGACCCTGAAAAGTTTGACGATCTTCTCTGTCAGGAAGTCAAAGTCTCCGCGGACCTCGGGCGCCGGGATCCGGGGCCGAGCATTTCCTCGACACCCACGTCGCAGCGCCGCGCCCCAGCCGCCGCACAATGAGCCGCAGTGTGTCGGAAGGGGCCGAGTGGGCCGAGTGGACGGCGGCCAGACCTGCCCCGAAGATTCCCAGCAGCTGATGAGCGCGAGGGGAGCGGGAGAGTCCGGCCGCTCCCTCACTCTGCCTCTTTCACATGGAGAGCAAACAGAGAGCCAGTGAGCCGCCGCGGCCGCTCGCTCCCTCGCAGACGTGGGAACGAGTCCTCGTGTAATCTCCTCTCCTGACTTCAGTTCCTCCGCTCGGAGCCCGAGTCTCCGCCGTCCCATGGCGCCCGGCCCCGCCCCCCAGCAGCCCGACGCCTCGCTAATCACCTCCAAACAGCTTGGCCTCCAGCCGACAGTTTGTTCTGTGAATCACGGAGCGGCAGCGTCTC
>JBBMOC010000251.1:0-44138 GCA_037975185.1 Centropyge bicolor | reverse complement strand
CTCATCAGACGCTCCTGTAAGGCTCATCAGACGCTCCTGTAACGCTCATCAAACGCTCCTGTAACGTTCATCGAACGCTCCTGTAACACTCATCAGACGCTCCTGTAAGGCTCATCAGACGCTCCTGTAACGCTCATCAAACGCTCCTGTAACGTTCATCGAACGCTCCTGTAACGCTCATCATCGTTCTCTCTGGATCATGTCTGTAACTGTGTGTAAAAGCATCACCAGCGTAATCAATCAATCAATCAACTGATCAAACTATTGTAAATAAAGTTTGTGCTAAATCAGAATCAACACCAGAACAATCCTCTGATCTCTGATCTGTCAGAGTGAGGTCCTGGTCCAGGTCTGACTCACTGTGACTTCATCCTCCTCCAACACGACCGGCGCTGCTCTCAGCTGATATTGGTGCTTTGTTTGACACGACTGAAGAATCTGTAACGAATGAGACGATTTGCTGTGCGGAGCCCATAGACTGTATAAAATATGGACGTAGTGTCCGTGACGTCACCCATAGGTTTCTGAAGAGCAAAAATGAAGCAAATCGTAGTGCGTAGCCATCTTGGTAGCCTACCTCCGGTTACTCCAAATATGGACAAAGAGGTGGAGCGAGGGCGGAGCTGAGGCGGGTCGAATGAACGCTATTGGCTGAAAAAAGCCGCTTTATTCGAAATAATCAAACTAGCTACGGCTAACCAGCTAGGTTAAATGCTAAATATCGTTGCTAGCCGGCTAACCCCACGACGATCTCTTTCCCAAACTCAGTGACTAGAATTAGCCGGGGTGACGCCCTTTAGACCGTCAGTGGCTAGCTGTCAATCGAAGTGGCGCCACTTAGATTGACAGCTATGAATTGTGCATAATGATGTATGCTGTATATTTTAAACCAACACCTTATAAAAAAATTTGCCCCCCCCCAGAGTTGTCATGGATTAGAAAAACAGCTTATGAGACTAGAGCCATGTTTTGAACCAGGCTGTAAATATGTTTTTTTCTGTGGTAAAATCGGACATTTTAACATGGGGCTCAAATGTAATTGACTCCCTTCTGTGGCCTGCTCTAGTGGTTATTCGAGGAACTGCAGCATTTTTGCACTTCTGCATTGGCTTCATTTTTCAGCGCCGGAGGTTGCCGCTTGGCGGAGCCTCAGGTGTGTCTGTGCCACCTGAACACGCAGGTAAGTTACAGATGACAGTTTGAAAAGAGATTCCAAGGCGTGCACCTGTTGACCTCTGACCCCAGCGAGCGTCAGGTCAGATAATCAGTGTAAACAGCAAACAGTGCCCTTCACAAAACCACAGTACTTGAGTAAAAGTACTTAGTTACTGTGTGACCCTGAACCTGAATAATAAATGAGGAAGACGACGCGTTGCTCTGACTCAGGGAGATAAACATGTTGGAGTCCAGACACCTCCACCTCCACCTCCACCCTGCAGGTCTCAGCCCCTCCAGCAGATCCTGCCCCCCCCCCCCCCCCCATCATCCTGACAGATGTTAGAAACATTAGAAACGCAGCCAACAATAAAACAGAGCCAGTGTAAGTTTTCCAACAGTGCAAACAAAAGAATGTTTTAATGGTGCTGCTTTAAGAGGAGAAATGTTGGACTGCTGGAGAAATTCAATTACAGCGTGATTGAGTGTTGACATTTCTGAGGCCGTAAGACAGGAAATTCATTAAAAGCAGCAGAGCAGCCTGGGAGGGAAACTCCAGCGGCTGTAAAAGAATCTGCCGGTCCGAGGTGATTATGGAACGGATCGCTGCTCGGGTCAGGCCGCCGCTCGCCGCTCAGCCGGCCCTGGATATTTAGAGGCTCCAGAACCGCCGCGCTCGCTCGCTGTATTGATTGAAAATAATCCACCTGGGACTCGGACTCACATCTGCAGCGGGGGGAGGCCGAGGGGGGGGGGGCGGAGGAGGAATAATGTGAGGCATTGATTCTGACACGCATGGTATTGTAATAAGCTAATCTGGGAGAGAAACGCTGGTGAAACGCAGCAGAACAAGGCGGCCATTTGTAAGCAATTTATGACGGCGTCTAATCATTATGGCGAGGTTAGGTCAACATTCGCAGCTCAGCCCGGAGCGGCAGGCAGCTGTTCCTGCCTGGACGTGCTCGACTTTCTGGAGCTCCGACATTTTCTGCCTGTCGCTGTATCAGGACAGAAGTTCTGCTTGGTTTTCAGGAAAAGAAAAGAAGGACGAGTGTTTTCCTCCTGCTGCTCGGTCACATGTCGGCGTCAGCTGAAGAGCTCGTATCTCCACGCCGTCGCTCAGCTCCGTCAACACATCAGTGAATCAGTGTCAGTTTGATTCAATACAACAAAACCTCCCAGACAGCAAACAGGCTGCACAACTATTATTGTTATTATTATTATTATTATTATCATAATAAGAATAAAGTCTTGATAAGCCAGGTATGATATTATGAATTATAACGACCTTTTTTCATGTTAAATGATTAATTGAATGAATGATTAATATATTATTTGAATAAAATAATTTTGATATGACAACTCCAGAACTCTCAGCTGACTCGAGGGTATTTTGACATTTTTGCCAAAAAAAAAAAAAAAAAAAGATTCCTGCTTATTGTGACATTAGATACTAATAAAATACTGCAGAGACAAACTGTGTGTAAATGTAGCAGTGATTTAATTTCACAATGATTCTCCATCATTTCAACTTGTAATCGTAACTGATCTGTGTCCCAATCAAATTCTTCTGTTTTTGTACGTTTAACTGATGCTGACGCGTTTTCCAGGACTTTCAAGGTTCAAGGTGACCAAAAAGTCTCATCTCTCAGCTGTTTTACGGAAGATGGATAAAGCTGTTTTAGATACTACATGGATTGAAGTCCTTGTTACTCAGAAAATTGTGCATTTACCTTTTGTCTTTATATTCATTTAAGTATGCAGAGCGGAGTATAATGATTCTCCATCATTTCAACTTGTAATCGTAACTGATCTGTGTCCCAATCAAATTCAAAGACAGTGTTCACTGTCTTTGAGCCCTGCACTTGGTGTGCAGTGAACAGAGAGACAGCTGACGCGTCACATTCATTTTATATCAGAACAGGATAAAACAATAAAATAAAACCAAGCATCATGTTGAGGTGATGTTTTGTTTCTCTTCATCACATTTGAATTATTTGATGGAGAAGAAGAAAAAAACAGCTGATCTGGAGCTGAAATGACAAAAGGCTCAAACATGAATTCACTCATTTGTCTTTAGTGTCTTTCATGTTGTGTGGACGACAGATCTCAGGCCTCGGCTCTGCGCTGCTGCCTCAGACACTCACAGACACTCACAGACAGAGAGCGGAGCAGCCGGGGCGTCGCAGGGAAGCGTCCTCCTGTCCGGGCGCTAACCGCTCCCCGGGCGGTGCAGGACGACATCTGCAGCGTCCAGCACTTCCAGCTCCGCTCCATAAAGACTCTAACGTCCTCCACCGCCAGGCTGTTAACTTGTTTATAAATCGTCATCCTTCATCTCCCTCTCTAACGGCTCTCGGACCCGAGCGGCGGCCGGAGCGGGAGAGGAGCTTTTCCTGCTTCAACAAAGACTTTTCACTTTACAGCTGTGATGAAAGGAGCCGCGACCAACAGATTTAAAGCTGCTTTGAGTTTCCACCGAACTCAATTAATGTTGGAGTGTTTTCACATTCTTCAGTCTTTGCTAAAAACTTGAGGTTGAGTTTGACGCCTGGGCTTCGGAGCGTTGCAGCGGCTGTGTGTTGTTGTGTTCTGCGGCTGCACTGCAGGTGTTGAGCGGTTAACACCGGAGTCTTCCTGAGCCCTCCGAGTCCCGCCGCATCTCCAGGTGATTAAAACAGGCCTATTTCTGAATAAATGATGCTCCTCTGGCTCGGGCTCCTACCTTCCAGCTCCGAGAGGTCAGACTCCCAGCCCGGATCCGCTCGCAACTTTCAGGCAAAATAACAAAAAAGTGCAGAAGCGAGGAGGAGAAAGAAATCCTCAACAAAGTGTAAATAAGATTTTCTACCTGAGAGCACTTTCACTGGGGTTAAAACAAATCCCTGCAAACAGCAGCATCCCGGGGTAATGAAGCAGCTCATGAATATTCTGTGTGGGGGCTTTGCAACAAGTCCACTTTTTCTTATTTTCTAATTGACGGAAAGTTCAGACAATTATTTATTTATGGCTGCTATACCTCGCCGTTCCCTCCGAGGCTGATGAAAAATAAGAGAGGCTTGTGTTGTGAGGAGGAGCCGGGCGGCCGACAAACCCTAAGACCTTGCAGAGATCGCTCCTAACAGATTTTCTACCAAGGATTTGTGAACTCCATCTCGCCTAATCACAATGGAGCCTATTAGCGCTTGACATTTTTATCCGGCAGCCAAAGACTTCACATCTCGGCTGCGGCGGGGGCTAACAGTAGCGGACAGCTCGGTGCGTCAGCCGGGGGGCCGGGGGCCGGCCGGCGCTCCTCCTGGGTCCACCTGCAATCCAATACCTGAGCCCCAGCGCCCCGGACGCATTGATTTCTTGTCAGCCGCAGAAGTTTTCAGCCCGGGTTGAGGGCGAGGATGGGGGGGGGGAGGGGGAGGCAGCGCTGGGATACGGGGTGAGAGAAATCTTAATTAAGAGAGGGGGATTTACTCGACCTGGCTGCAGCTTCTTTGGGGATCCGGTCAATGAATCATAGGAAGGAGGGAGGAGAAGAAGAGCCGAGTGTTTTCTGCTCAAGCCGGAGATTAAAAAGAGTGACAGGCCGAGCGCGCCGCCATGTCGGCTCCTTCCTCCGCTGTCGATTCCTCTCTGTCTTTACGAGGGGTGAAGGTGGGGCCTCGGGCACATTTGCACTGTTGAACTCATTACAGAGTATTACCCGCTAAGAAAACACTTCGCCGCTCTAATTGCCCAATTTAGGCCTGCAGGTGGTCGCGGCAGCCGGCGCTCACTCACACCTCTTTACTGTTTCTCTGGCTCTGGCTTCGCCGCCGACCCGGCCGCTCTAATAACAAACATATGATGCATCAGGACGAGGGCTTCGGCTGCTTTAAATCTTCCTCCTGAGCGCGGTGGACAGACGGCCCATCGCTCGCCGCTGACTCCTCTCCTTCGCTTCATATCGCAGACCTGATGCAGAACTACACAAAGTGGCAGCTGATGGAAAACAAACATTCGTATCGTATTAGAAGTCCTGAGCACGCAGAGGACGATGAGCTTGCAGAGGCTGAAGGAGGAGATCAGCGACCCCCTCCAGGAGTCAAACAGCAGGTAAATGAGTCTCCGGTCGCTGCTGCAGAAGCATCTGAGCGCCTCAGGCAGGTGGACGCTCTCGGTCTGGCCTTTACCTGCTTCCAGCCGGCGTCCCTGCGGAACTCCGCCCCCCCCCCTGCTCAACCTTGAATAAAGAAACTGAAGCTTTCCAGAGAAGAAGAGGGAAATTAAAGGTGAACTCGGATCAGCTGCCTCATGCTTTTAAATAATAACTGAAATAATCTCAAATATATGTGTCAACGATGAAGATGAGTGTCGGCGTCTGGCAACACAAACCTGTTTTATCACATTATTCAAACTGCAGGTGACATTTCTCAGCTGCAACCATGAAATTAAATTATTAAAATAGTTGATTAATTTTCTGTCAATCAACTCATTGATTAACGGACTGATGGTTCCTGCTGCACTTGTATGAACAGCTGGAGTTTAATTCAGAACAAAACAGCATAATTTAGAAACTTTTTTTGTTTGTGTGAGAATCTGAATTTGAAAACTGAAATGATCAGAAAAATGCAGTGAAGTAAAAGTACAGTAAACCTACAGTTTGAACCGAAGTACATGAGTATTCAGTTATATTCACGTCTGCCGGCTTCACTTCAGGCTGAAGCTTTGTTGTTTGTGTTTCTGGCTCCAAAGGCCTGATGGGAGAGTCTCTCTGGGATCCACTGGATCCCTGCTATCAGAGGCCTCTGTGTTCTGCACTTGGTCTAATGGTCCTCGGGTCACTCTCAGTCTGAGGAAATGTTTCCACCCTGCAGTCACACACAGACCGAGTGTGTTTGGAAACCACACACCACCAGAGACACAATTAGCCCGTGGAGCTGCAGCGGCGCTCGGCCGCGGCTCGGGCCTGTAATCCAGCGGGTCCGCGATGTCACTTCCTGCCGGAGGAGGAGTGTTTGAACTGTGCGGAGGAACAGGAAGCTTTGTCACACCGCTGGCCCGGAGTCAGAGCGCTGACCCGCGTTTCAGGCTGGAACTGGTTTAACTGTGACGCAACCTGGAAACACTGAGTGAGATTCTACAGCCAAAGAGAAACATGTGAGAAAGCACAACCCGGATTCCAAACAGTCACTCTCTCACAGTAAATACTAGTGAAAACATTTCAGAAAATCCACCAGTGAACAGAGCCAGAGCCAGAGCTTCATGTCACCTCAGCTGTGCTGCGACATGGTTCCTCATGGAAACACCAGCCACGTCTCATTCTGCTGAAATAAACACGTTTCCAGAGGAGCGTGGTGAAGACCCGGGGGCACGTCCTGCAGGTGTGTCCACAGGTGAGTCCCCTGCTGAGAGTGTGGGGGGAGTGGTCACATGACGTCCAGGCCTGAGGTCAGGTGGACGGTGGAGGCCCGGCGGTGGCTGTCCACGTGGATTTACGGCCGCTCACCGTGACGCTTCCTCCATTAAAACCCCTGAATGTACTGTGAGAGCTACAGTACGAACCAGAGCAGCAGGATTTATGAAGGGAAATAGCTGCACAGAGCTTTTTCTGTTTTATTATATTTTCCAGGGGAAAGTGTCACGTTCCAGCGCTCGGTGGGAACTGGACACAGGAAGCGGGATGGGGAGCCGATGACAACATCTGGATGTGATTTCAGACGTGGAAGTGAAATATGAAAAGTGAAGGAGGGACAGAAACTTCAGCCCGACGGTCATTTTACCTCCGTTCAGACCAATAAATAAACCAGAGGCCACGACCTCTCCTAGCCCTTCATAAGAAAGTAACATTTTCTCCAGTGGCATCTGCTGGTGAGGTCGGACCCTGCCCCCCCCCCCCTCCTGTTCCTGGACGTGGCCGTCTCCAGAGCCGCGCTCTGTTTGTCCACTCTGGGCTCCTGTAGAAACACGCTGGATGATACAGGCTGATTCTCAACAAACCAGTTTCTTTTTTCATTCATGAAAACTGAATATTTGATTCAGTATCTGCCAGTTGATCCCTTGAATCCAGGACCTCGACCTTTAAGGACCACTGAAGGTATTTGTACGTCACTTGAGTATTTTTCCATTTTCATACTTCTGTTCTACGACACCGACGTTAATCTGACAGTTCAGTGACTTGACAGATTCAGATTTTTGATTTAAAACATAAAGAACAATTCCACATATTGTTGCAGATGAAGGTAAAACATTGATCCTGGGGTTGAAATCACAAACTGTAGCAGCAGAATGAAAAGTCGTTAAACTGAGCTCCATCTTTACCAGCCGACACATCAAACTGGTGAACACATGAACGATCGATAATCATGATCAATAACAGAACATATGTTATTCAGGCTTCTGAATCGTAACTGTGGCGAAAATGAAAACCCGATAACAAACAAGACGTTGGAGGATCAGACTTCAGGCTGAATGAACGGGATTAATAAGTGATATCTCTGAAGACATGAGGGAAATATTTCGGCCTTAAAGCTGAATGAATCCTTCTCAATGATCTTTGAGTTTGGACACAGAGGACAGAAACCGTCTGATCCATGAGCCGAAAGGAGAAAGTGTTGGGTCGTTCATTCCCTCAAATTACTTTAAGCCCTCTCTAAAATACTTCTGTGTACACGCAGTATACTTCATTTGTTCGCTCACAGAAAACGTTCGGGCCTTTGCTCTAAAACACTAAATATTTGTGATGTTTCTGGTCCAATAAATAACGATGAAAGTCATTAAAATCCCATTTTAATGTGATCACATGAACCTGCTCACTTTCTGCTCCGCACTTTCATTTGAAAGATAATTAGTAAAAACCTTCGCTGCCCTCCTTTGTCTTCTCTCGCCCGGAGATGAAAAGCAGCCGTCGAAGTGGAGTCACATGTGAAAAAAGAGCAGCTGACGGAGGTTAACAGGTTCTCGCCGAGCGCGTTGTCGGCTTTCCTGCCCGCGTTTCATCATCGTGTTCTCGCTGTATCTTTAATATCGACTGTCACCGGGGAGCCGCGCGAATATGTACCATCATCGTCTGAGGCGATGAAGAAATGAAGAACACAATAACATCAAAAGAAAACAAAGTGCCCGTCTCCCTTTAAAGACGACAGCAGGAGCAGAAAATGACACTTTACAGGAAAAACAGCCGTGTTCATTTCCATATTAGATGTTGTTGAACCTTCGTTTCAGCCCCCGAGGTGTTCGCTCCCCGGAGGATTCCTCCACGTCGGAGGGAAAGAAAAGAGCGCCCCCCCCTCCGGAGCGGATCGCCTCTTTGTTTCAGCATCTGAGAGGTTTGTGTTTTCTAAAAATACAGCGTCTGATTGGATAAATCATGTTTCAGTCTGATGTGCTCTCAGAGTCCGAGGCTGAGGTTCCCTGAAGGCATCGCCGAGTGTTTTCTCTGCCTGATAAGAATAACTGAGCTAATATTTTCAATATCCAGCCTCATTCAAGACAAACATTTACAGTCACATTTACATGTTGAAGCTCTCAGAAGCAGACGGCCTCCAGTCTGAGTCCAACTTCTACAATAATAAAATATACACCCGCACTATAAAGTGAGCTCTGTACTAATGTTGGCAGAGATCAGTTACAGCTATGCTCTAATGTCATTTACTGTGGACGAGACCCCGGGGTCCTTGAGGGGGTTTAGGGGTCACTGAGAATGTTCAGGGGCCCTTGGGACAGATCCAGGGGATTTT
Organism: Centropyge bicolor; assembly: GCA_037975185.1. Lineage (NCBI taxonomy): Eukaryota > Metazoa > Chordata > Actinopteri > Pomacanthidae > Centropyge > Centropyge bicolor. The sequence goes on along the minus strand of JBBMOC010000251.1, from coordinate 35,271 downwards.
GAAGAGTTGCCTGGGTCACTGGGAGTCCTCGCCGGGCCGGTGGGGCCCTGGAGGTGGTTTGAAGGATGCCGGAGGAACCTCCAGGTGTCCTTGCAGGGTTTGACATCTGTCCTTGAGAAGATTCCAGAGGTTCTTCATGAGGGCCTTGCATCAGTTCACAGGTTCTAGATTCACAAGTGGTGTGGAGGAACTTCTAGGTATCCTTACAAGGGTTCAAGGAGCCCTTCAGGACCTTCCAGGAACCAACCATCAAGAATGTTCTAGTGAAAGTTATGAAGACACGACAGGGGCCAATGACAGGCTTCTGTGATCCCTAAGGGAGGCTCAAAACTCAGTGCAGTCCAGGGTCCTTGAAAGAGTTTCACTGGTCCCGAAGGAGGTTCCAGGGAAGCCTAGGAGGGATTCAGGGCTCCCTGAGGGCCTCTGTGGTCACTGACAGTCTTCTGGCATGTCAGGGAGGAGTCAAAGCGGGCAAAGTTCTAGACGTGCTTGAGAGGGTTCTAGTGTTTGAAGATGTTCAGGTCCCGGAGAGGATTCTCAATGTCCTTGGGAGAGACCGGGTCCTTAAAGAGGTAACAGGATTTCCAGGGTTGTATAGGACCTTCAAGTGGTCTGTGACAGGGTTTAAGAAATTTCTGAGGTTCTACGGTGGGTGGGTGAGTTCCAAGGTTCCTGCAGGGGGTCGAGACTGAGAGGTTTTTGGGAGTCCTTCAATGGGCCTGTTGCTGGACGTTGTTTATGGTCCTGGAGCAGGTTTTAAGGGTCTTGACAGGACCTCCGGTTTGAGGGTTCTTGAGGATGTTCTTGTAGTCCTTCAGAGCGGGCGAGGGGTCTCTGGATGGGCTCCAGGGGTCCAGGAGGAAGTGTTCTGGGTTCTATTTCTTCGATCCAAAACTAACTGACAAAAGAAAGCAAAACTCCAGAAGCAGATATGTTTTTTCTCTGTAAGTGAAAAGCTGTGTGGACTCTGGCTGTTGATCCTCTCTGCAGGGTTTCCTGTTCTTCGACTGCTGCTGGCTGTACATTAAACCCAGATTACACCTCAGAGACTCATGAGAACAACATTTCCACAACACAAAAAGAAAAGTCGCCTCTTTCTGGAAAAAAAACTCCAACTGCTGTCAGGGGTTCCCGCAGATGGAAAACTCTCAGAGAAGTCAGGGAATCCCTGAGGACGACAGGAACACGGGGGGAGGGGGCGCTGAGACGCTGCCTCGAGAACCACCACAGAGCTGCAGCCCGCGGGGTCGCATCACGGGTCGACTCGGTCCCAGATATGTGCAGGGTTTTTTCTTTGGTTGGAGAAAAGGAAATGCAGCAGCACTTTACGACCCCCCGACTCAGAGTGAGATCAGAGTGGGGGGGGGTGGCCTTCAGGAGGCAGGACTCAGATTTCAGATCAGCGTCCGTAAACCTCCAAACTGACCCGAGTAGTTTGAGGAAACAGTTGACTCTGAGCAGGAAAATACGGCCGCAGCTTCTGAGGAAACTTCTCCACAAACACCTCCTACTGTTGAGCCTGAGACTGGAGTCGACCGGCTTAACGCCTCAGGTTGAAATGTTTCAAACTACAAAAAGAAAATACTGAAAACTGTGAACTGCTCCAGACTTTAAGCAACAAATAGCAGAAAAGAGTCGGCAGTCAAAGATGCTGCTGACACAGAAAACAGCTTTAAAACAGCTTTTCATCATCACAAAGACTGAGGTCGGAAGAAAAAGTGTTTTTGAGGTACTTGTACTTTAATTGGGTTTTTTCATTTTCCATTACTTTCTACTTCTACTCCCGTTTGGCCTTTGACCTTTTACATAAACTATGACTGTGTTTTTGACCCATTGTCACATTTCAGAGTTGTTTTCTGTCCCCATAATGTAAATCATCCAATCTGAGGGTGAAGACTTGGGTTAATGTTCAGGCCAGTCTGCAGGAACCCTGTGTGTGTGTGTGTGTGTGTGTGTGTGTGTGTCAGGGGACGTGGCCTTACATTAACCCCCCGTGAAGGTTCAGAGCAGGATGAAGAAGAAGAAGCGGGTCGCTCCACCTCCTCGCTGCAGCCGAGCAAGAAAAAGGAAAAACTGGAGTGTGAATAAAGGTCAGCCGCCACACACACACACACACACACACACACACACACACACACACACACACTGCAGCCGTCCTGAGAGGACTGGAGCTCGTGCAGATCTCGTGATTTTTCGGGGGGGTCGTGCATCAGATGCGGCTGCAGCTCTGCAGTCGACCTGACCGTGTGTGAACATTCATCTGCAGCTGAAACGTCGAGAAACAGGAAACTGGAAAAATCGAACAAACAAAAAAACTCAAAATGTGTGATATTTGGTAAAAAAGCCTGAAACCAGACTCTAAGTCCTGAAGGACGTCTCAGACTGACCAGAGACACGTTTCCTATGTATCACATGTAAACACATGTAAACGACACAGATTAGTCGCTCGACTCGGCTGCGTCGTTTTGAGCTGAAATGTTGGTAATAATCAATAAGTCACACTGAGACGACTGTGATCACGTCTCGTCTTCATCCACGCTGTGTCACTGCTGCACAGAGAAGCAGCTCAGACACTTCTCCTGAAACCCTGACCCTGGATCCAGTCCAGACTCTGATTTCTGCTGCAGTCAGAACGCGAGAACACGGCGTCCCCGCGGCCACCAGGGGGCCCCCAAGAGACCTGTCCCACAGGAGAGCTCGGACTAACGCAGCGGTCGGTTGGATCGGCAGCTGCCGCGGCGGGTCTGAAGGATGGGGGGGGGACAAACTGCAGCTACTGTTTCTGTGACATTTGAAATTTTTACTTTCTGCAGAAAACACCCGAAATAACCAACAAGCCTGAACGGCAGCTGCCGACCGAGAACCACGGGCTCAATTTAGGTCAATTATCTTTCCTGATTCTGTAAAAACAGTTGGTGTCTGAGTGAATTCCACCAGCTGAAAAGATGATTTATTTGACTTGTTACTCATCTGAGAATAATTGGGTAAATAATGCAGAGAATTTATAGGAGCGGCCGTCGTCTCCTCTGATGTCCGAGTCTTCCCTCGCAGCCCGCCTCTGAAGCTCCTCGCTCCTCCACATCCTGGCAGCCACCGAAACCACACAGGGAAACATGTCATGGGAAAACAGTAAACTGGATCAGGGAGCGGGCGGGAGGCTCGCCACATGAAATGGTTCCTGGGAAAAATCTGGCACCGATTCCTCTGAACATTTCTGATCCAGCAGCCAAATGAGAGCTTGAGTCAGAAAACTGGCAGAGAAGCTTCTTCTGGTGACAAACAGGGTCAGAGCAGGAGGCCAGCGTGGACGCAGCAGGAATCCACGGACGCTCAACTAGTTCTGCTTGTTACAGAAGGAAAGGCCTGAAATATCCAACCACTGGGTTCGTTTCCTGCCTGATTCACGTGCTGCTCTCCGTCACACCAGAGCGTGAACGTGCAAACGTTTTCATCAACTGTGAGCAAAAGGGAGAAAAACACTGAAATATCTTCATCAAGAACCTAAAGCACATGTTTGTATGTGGAGTCTGTCTGAGAGTGTGGCCGGTGAGAAAATGACTGGACGTTAAAGAGCTCAGCTTCGCGATGTTTGTGTGCAGCTCGATGAAGCAGCATCTCCACCAGCTGCTGAATCTGAATCTAACAACATCGCCTTCAAATGCTCCTGCTCACTCAACACAGACTCAAGAGCACGTGCTCATAAATCATGTGAGATTTCCTGTAGTGGAAAAGAAAAGTTCAGCTTTGCTCAGAGACTCTGAGGAGAAGGTTCAGTGTCTTCAGACACTTCAGACAGACGGAGGGTTTGCTGGATCCTGCTGTTGAACCTGGGTTTGTGCCGGAGCCTCAGCAGAGTCACAGCTCTCTCAGTCACAGCTGGAGCTGATGGAGCTGATGGAGTTCAGCAGCTCATTAGATGCACCTGATTCATTCTGGTTCACTTTTCTTATCTTGTCTTTTATTTTTCACTCTTTTCAAACTGGGTCTTTTTTATGTCACAGTGTTTCTTTCATATCTTTTCTTAACGTCTGTCTGGTGTCGAACACGTTGAAGAGCAGAGGAGCTCATGTCGAGGCAGGTTTCACTCGTGTGACTGATGTGTTGGATCCAAACACGAATCTTGTTCTGTTTATTCTGAGACACCGGCTTCTCCTCCATGAGGCTGAATGTGCTCTGACCAGTGGGTATGGACTCAAACTCAACACACAGGAACCAGTGCTTGGACCAGTGTTGAATGAAAGCAAAAGAAATATTAACAAACTAAATCTCAGGGCAGAGAAGGCAGAGAAGAACACGGAGAACATGGAGAACACGGAGAACACGGAGAACATGGAGAACCAGAACAAGAAGGAGAAGAACAAACAGAACAACCAACAAAGACAGACTGAAGTGAACTGGCTTATGAAGAGTCCTGATGGTGATTGGCTGCAGCTGGGAACACAGGTGACAGATGAGGTGGGCGTGGCTGGGGGGGGGAGGGGTGAGAGGAAAGACCTGAGACCTGAGGGGAGGATCTATGGCAGGTGAATAGTGACAGACTGAACTTAGACAAGACAAGGACGAGACAGACAGGACTGAACAGGAGCAAACTGACCCAACTATGACAGAGACTGAAACCAAAGCTGAACAGAGGCCGACTGGACGAACCAGGACAGAATCATCACATCGAGTCAGCAGCATCTTCATATCCACCACAAGACGGGCCATCCTCCAATCAGGAGGAGCCTCACGCATGCCCCGCCTCTGAGGAGGCTCCTGATTGGATGATTGACACCAGATTTCTAAAGGCTGTGATTCACCTGTAAATCAGCTTCATGAACAAGACAGAAGAAACAAACTGAAATCTGGTGGAGCAGGTGGAGCTGCAGGTGGGTGGAGCTTCTGCTTTTGGAGGTTAGTGCATCGAATAAAACCAAACCAGATGAGGAGATGTTAAAAATGTAAACATGCTGAAGGTTGAAGGAGCAGAGAATCTGTTCAACAAACAAATCAAACCAGAACAGATTTATTTATAAAGACACTGTGTGGGACAGACTCCAGTGTCTCAGGGAGCTGGAGGTATTGACTGACGGAGGACGTGGTCCGGAGCTGATCTCCAGTCGGAGGCTGCAGCTCGTTAACATGCAGGACCCATCGCAGCCCCGCGTCCTGATTGGACATCTGTCAATAGAGGAATTAAGGCCTCGGACAGACTTCCCCTGGACGGAGGTTAGACAATCCTGCTGAGGACGCCCCCCCACCCCCACCACGCTGAGAGATTGACAGCAGGATTAGAGACCCCAGAACCCCAGAACCCCCCTCAGGTCTCGGAGAAAAACTCTGGGTTCAAGATTGACAGGTGAGACAAAGAGAGACGTCCTGACATCTTCTCGTCCCGTCGGAGCACATTCAGTTCAGCCGAGAGACACATGACCAGTTTCTGTCCTCGTCACTGACGACGATCGTCTTTGTGCACAAGAAAAATCATTTACAGTCAAACAGAAACACCCTGAAGTCAGACGTGAACAGAATCAGAGTCAGGAGGGTGAGGGTTAGCGCCCCCTTCAGGAACCTGAGCCGCAGACGCAGCAGCAGCTTCCAACACCAACTGGAGCCTCCTGCAGAGAGCCAGAGCAGGAACCTGGACCTGGGGCCTCCTGCAAAGAGCGAGAGCAGGAACCTGGACCTGGAGCCTCCTGCAGAGAGCGAGAGCAGGAACCCGGACCTGGAGCCTCCTGCAGAGAGCGAGAGCAGGAACCTGGACCTGGAGCCTCCTGCTGCTCCTTCATGTCTCTATGGTTCTGGGACATGTTGGCCTCCACCTCCTCCACCCCGACACCAACACCTACATCACCTGTCTACACCTGCCTCCCGTCTGCTGCGGCTGATGACTGGGTGATGACGTGGACCTCAGGGTCCTGGAGGTGGTTTCTGAAGGTTCCTCTGTTCCGACTCTCTGAGCCCGGCCTGGAGGTTGGAGATGTTACTGTGAGGGCGGTGCAGTTCCACAGGTGTCAGTGATGTTTGTTTGTTATTGGAAACATAATTAGGCCTGTGTTTGTCTTTCAGAACTCGTCCAGCTGCAGGTTAACGAGGAGCTTCTGCAGAGCTGGAGCTGCTCGCTGTCACTTCCTGTCAGCTGCTGCTGCATCTTCTGACATTACAACAGACACGTCTCACTTTTAAAACCACAGCTTCTGATGGAGCTGCTCTTGGTCTCAGGTCTGCAGAAATCAGACGGGACAATAATAAACAGGCTGTGAGTGATAAAATGACGGATTATTAGTTTATATTTCAGTGTCAGAATATTAAATATTAAAGTGTTTGATTATGTGAAGGAGTAAATCTTCAGACTCTTAGTGAAACTCACCAATAAAAAATGAAAGAAAGAGGTCAACTCCTGTTTTCCCTTTAAATATTCACACTGATGATTGAGTGCTGAGACACACACACACACACACACACACACACACACAGCTAAAACACATACACGTTTAAAATTCAAACAAGCCGACCGTTTGGATTCAGGTCATTAGCTGCCCAGAATGTGCATCTCAATATGTGGGCCAACATTTATTAAGATTTTTTCTGACGGCTGAACGACTGAATAATTCATTTTTTTGTTGGAGGCACATTATTTATTTATTAATCAGCCTTAAATTTGGACTCAGATCCGATTATGCAGCAGCACCTTTCCCGCCTGCCTCGAACTTCCTCCCCTCTGTGTCGGAGCAGATCTCAGGTCTGAGCCGCAGCGTTGACATCAGCTGCTCATTATTTGTTCCATTGATTTTTGCAAATGGTGTTTCCCCAAAATATCAGCTGCCCATTACACAGCATGAATTATAGACGAGCTGCTGGGAAACAACAGGCAGGACGTCCTCGCTGCCGGTCGCCCCCCTCCAAAATAAAAGACTCTCCTCTCTCCTCGCGGCAGTGAAGCAGTCAGGGAAAGTTTTCAGGAACATTTGGGCCTCGGTGAAGCCTGATCCCGCTCTCAGCTCTGACGTCACGGCTGTAAGGAAGTGAAAGTCTTGCATCACGTTTCCAACAAACTCCAGAAAAAAGGCCTTTAGCAAAATCTCTGCATAATTTAGCAGAATCTAAAGTTTTTCCCACTAATGTGTAAATAGTGGTCCAGTCGCGGTGTCTCCTGCTCGGAAGCCGATAATGAGAGCGAGCGAACTCTTCAGAATAAACACGTTGAACAGAAACATCCCGCAGTGTTTGAACGCTCACACATCTACAAAGAGAAACTCGTCACTCGGTGAAAAACTGATTTTATCAATCGTGTCACTGCTGAACGTTGTTTCATGTCTGTTACTTCACCATGAGCTTCGCTCCACGTGTTTCATCTCCTGTTTACAGCAGCGCCGAGACGTGAAGCTGCCGGACAGACGTCTCGCCTTCACATCAACACTCGATTCTCTCAAACACCTGAAGGAACCCGAGCGAACGCACCCTCCTGTTCCACATCCACTCTGAGCCGGGACGTCCCTGATGTCCACTGTGTCCTCTGGTTCATCCACACCTGTCCACGGTCCAGTGATGAGCGCACACATACATGGATCAGACCCCCCCCCCCGGGTCGTTCAAAGCTGATTCCACTGATCCAGTTTGTTGTTGTACAATCAGACGCGTCTGATCTGAAGAAACACAGTGAATCATGTTTAGTTTCCTGATAAATAAAAAGATGGAATTAAAGCTTTAAACAGAGTTTATTTATATTTATTGTCTCTGTCAAAGACTTTCTGTTTATCTGATTGAAACAACTTGATATTTGGATTCTGGAATTTGGTGGAAAGTTGATTTGGGGCCAAAGAATAATTGATTGGTTTTTGGTGCTGATCCAGTTTTGAAAGGATTTTCTTCACATTCTGACATTTTTCGGTCTTTGACTGTTTTCTCATGAACTGCGGCCTCGAACGAAGAAGACGAATCTGGCACATGTTCTCTGAGCGTCAGCGAGTTTGATTTGATGCAGATGAAAAACATTTTCTTATTAAAATAACAGAAGATTGTTGCACAAGTTTTGCTGGTTGGTTTTTGAAAAATGATTTTATATTTATCAAGTGATCAGTGATTTTATTAAAACAGCCAGAGTTCACTCAGAGCCCAGAATATCCTGCAGCAGTTCCTGTCTCCAAACTCAACAGCTGGGACTCTTCCAAATGTCTCATACACAGAGGAAATATTATCACTTCCATCAAGATGATTTCAATGTCATAATACTTCATCTTGTTAATAGTGTTGAATGATGATTAAACCTTTAGTTTGGAGTCTCTGCGCCAAGAAGAGTCGGAGCTGTTCAGAGGAGCGACACCAGCGGCCTCTCTGGACCCTCAGCAGGTTCTGTCCCTGAGCAGGTTCCTCAGGAGCTTCCAGAGCTTCTTTAGCTGGTTGTAGTTTTTCTCTATGATGTCATCGTGGTCACTGAGGATGTTCCAGTGGGGCTTTATAAGATTGTGGTGTTTGTCAGTGATTCCTCTTGGTTCTGGTGGGTCAGTGAGGAGGTTCTAGGAGGCTGTTTGGAGGTTCTTGTGCTCACTGAGGAGATTCCTGCAGTTTATTATTTGGTTCTAGTGAATTTGAATTGATCGTGGTTGTGATGACAGGGGGCTTCTACAAGTCATGTCCATGGTTCCAGTGGTCCCTCAGGTGTCAGGATCCTCTTGGTGGATCTGAAATTCTCTCAGGAGGTTCTAGAGGTCAGTGAGATTTCTTTAGGAGCTGCTCAACAGAATGTTTATGATATTTTCCTCAGTATAATGTTAAAGCCCACACAGTGACCTGAGCCTGTGTGTGTGTGTGTGTGTGTGTGTGTGTGTGTGCTGGGCTGACGTTCACCAGTGGAAACCTTCACTCCCTCCAACCAAAACCACAGACGAGTGCTTGTCTTTGCCACTTCAAACGTCTTCAGGCGTCACTGCTGGAGCTGCTGAGGTTGCTGCCTCTGTGGCTCCAGGCCTGAACCGGTCACCCTCCATCACCAACACCACGTTCACCACAACAAACAGCAGCAGCACCACCACTCTGCTGACAGCAAGGTCCTCACACACAAACACAGGAGCCTAAATAAACCACCAACACCCAAACACTGTGAGTCCGTCAACACCAGAACAGAAGCTCTGAGGCCACAAACAAACTCAACCATCCCGACACGGCAAACACACCACGAAAACCACCACACCACGAACACTGAGACACCACGAAAACCACGACACCACGAACACTGAGACACCACGAACACTGAGACACCACGAACACTGAGACACCACGAAAACCACCACACCACGAACACTGAGACAACACGAAAACCACCACACCACGAACACTGAGACACCACGAACACTGAGACACCACGAAAACCACCACACCACGAACACTGAGACACCACGAAAACCACCACACCACGAACACTGAGACACCACGAACACTGAGACACCACGAAAACCACCAAACCACGAACACTGAGACAACACGAAAACCACGACACCACGAACACTGAGACAACACGAACACCACGACACCACGAACACTGAGACAACACGAACACCACCACACCACGAACACCACCACACCACGAACACTGAGACAACACGAACACCACCACACCACGAACACCACCACACCACGAACACTGAGACACCACGAAAACCACGACACCACGAACACTGAGACAACACGAACACCACAAACACCACCACACCACGAACACCACCACACCACGAACACTGAGACACCACGAACATCACGAACACCACCACACCACGAACACTGAGACACCACGAACATCACGAACACCACGAAAACCACGAACACTGAGACACCACGAACACCACGAGACCACGAACACTGAGACACCACCACACCATGAACACCACCACACCACGAACACCACGAACACCGCAGTGGTGAGCACCATGAGACACCACCAACACTGCTAACACTAGCGTCAACACGACAGCAGCTAACAAGCCGGAGCATGCTGTGTCAGTCACAGACGCTGTGTCTCCTCAGGACTTCCTGTCCAAGCTGTGTTCACATCCTCCTGCTTCCTGAGTCCTGATCCTGGATCAGTTTAAACTGGCAGAGCAGCTTCAGTGAAGCTGAAGGTGACAAACAGCTGAGAATTCTCTAACATCATTCAGGAAAACAAACATACAGATAAATGTTCCGACTTCACAGATTCACACACGGAGCGAGCACAAACACCACGGCGGCTGTTTTCGTTGGCCGGGCCGGCGGGAGCGCGGCGGCGGCGGGCAGAGATGGACGCCGGCAGGTATTGAGTCGGACAGCCGTAATCACTCTCCGCCATCTGGTCGGTGTCGTGTGTCAGAGAGCGAGCGCAGGTTCGGCCTCTGACGAGCCGCTGCAGAGGAAACGCTCAGAGCTGCAGTGGAAACTGAATCACTGTCTCAAGGCTGCAGAGTTTATTACATACAGGAGATGTTATATCACTGTGAGGAGGTGATCACATGCAGAGAGCCGCTCTGACCACGGCCCATCAGAGTGAAGAGACTCTGGTGGAGAAACAGGAAACGGGAATCAGCTGCTCTGAAGTTCTGCTGCAGGTTGAACACATGCATGAAAGAAGAGTTCCATAAAACGACTGAAGGAACAAAAACATTGACACGTCTGTTCACTGTCTTTGACATGTGATGAAAACTCACCTGCTTTTATTCACACGTTCTTTCCAGGAATCAACTCTGGAGGCCCAAAGATGAGATGAAGTAATTGGAGCTCCGGCGGACGTGTTGTGGGAGAAGCTGCTGGCAGGAGCTTCACCTGTGTCCTCGCTCCACTTTAACTCCACATGACCTCAGTTTTCAGCCTCCCTCCCCAGGTTTGATGATTTATCAGCTGATTAGTGGGCTGTGAGCCGGCGCGCTCGGCGGCCATCACCCGGACGCTAACGACCTCGATTAATGACCGACCTGCTGGAATTGGTTAATTGGGCGGAGGAGGGTCGTGGAGACGTCTGGACCAGTCCGGCAGAGCTGCTCAGTTTAAGCCTGATTAAACTGAGACTGAAGGTTCAGGACAAACTGACACTGGCTCATTTAGAAACAGAGAATTAAAATAAAGAAACCAACAGCAGTTTGACGGATGATCAAACATGATCAAGGAAAAAACTCTTCTGTTCAAGGATTTCAATTTTATTTTATTTTATTCAAAATTTTTGGGTGAGTAAAATATTATAACTAAACAGATATCATATTTCCAATGTGGAAACAATTTCACATGTTTTCCTGTAGAAGCACAAAACATTAACAGGTCACAGGCTTTGTCACATGCTACATGTGAATACTGACATTATATTTAATATGCTTCAGGTTCCAAATGAATTTGTTTTTGCTCTTCAGCTTCGTGACAGTATGTTAAATTAAAATTCAAGTGACAAATCTGGAGTTACACATGTTTTTTTTTCCCAATGGAAGAGAAATTGGAGGAAAAGGTTTTTGAGTCTGAGTAAATCTTAAATGTTCAAATCTATCTTCATTTCTGTTATTTCCCTGGAAAATTTCCATTTCAATCAATATGTGCTAATTTCACTTGGAGCCGTGGTTCCTGATGTGGGGACATGACATGAAGAAGAAGAAGAAGAGCCTTTATTTGTCCCACTTTTAGTCATGCACACACAAACATGCTACATGCATTGGGAAATTCAATCTCTGCATTTAACCCATCCGTGGGTACACAGCACACGAAACACAACAACCACACGGAGCAGTGGGCAGCCCGGGGAGCAGATCTTCAGGGGAGTAAGGTGCCTTGCTCAAGGGCACTTAGACGATGGGCTGGGGAAGGGTGTGTCCATCTGTTGCTCCTCTTGGGCTTGCAGGTGCTGGTCTGGTCCATCTGGTCCTACATCTGGTCCAGGTATCTTGTTGCCAGTCCGTGGCCTTGAATTAGCGACCTTCCAGTCGATGCCCGACTTCTCTGACCACTAGCCCGCCGTCTCTCCCCAGAAGCGTCAGCACGAGTCGTCTCACAACCTGAAGTTCTGCAGCAGTTTTTCTCCACAGTGAATGAGTTATTTCTTCTCACACTTGAACATGTTTTACTGCTGATATTTGTTTCCTTTTTCTCGTGCAGTTTTTCCGACCTGAGCGGCTCCAGGTCGGGCTCTTCTCCTGGGTCCTGCGTCCGGCGGCAGAGGAGCCCGGGTCTGCTGCAGATCTGTTTTCCTGGAGGGACGCGTCTATGTGCTGGGTTCACTAGGTGTTTAGTGGCGACGCAGGACTGCCAAGTATGATGTTACAGCCTTCCCATGTTAATGTTCATTCAGGAAGGAGCTTTACTGCCGGAGCAGCGGGAGGGAGCCGGCCAGCTGTGAAAACACTGTTAAAGAGGCTTTAGTGCTCATTTCACGAATACTTTCAGTTTACTTATTGAAGGGGAAAAAAGAAATTAATGGACTATGCACTGGGCTTTTCCTTATTGTTCTTCCATGAGACTTGTCCATATGTGCCAGCGGACGTCGGTCCAAGTTCAGCCGTCCTGTGAAACCGGATCCTGAAGTTCCACCTACGGAGGCGCTGGCCTTTCCCCCCACTCCTGTTCTGGGATCAGCGTTTGGCAGGTGAACGCTGCTCCTTCCCTCAGAGCTGCTGCCATGTTGAATCAGGCCTCAGAGACAGAGACCAAGAGGACGTCCCGCTGAGGGCCCCGGGGTCCCTGCAGGGATAACTGACACTCATGTTGATGTCATAGTACTGCGATGTAAAATACTGCTCTCTGATTGGCTGGCAGTCGTACATGTGGACACCTGAAACACAGCTCAGGTCAACAGTTCAACCATCATCACCACGACTGTTTAACTCACAGACACCTAGAACCTTCTTCCAACCTATGGAGCCTCTCAAGGCAGACTGACACCGACTGACACCGACTGACACCTACTGACACCAACTGACACCTACTGACACCGACTGACACCTACAGACACCTACTGACACCGACTGACACCTACTGACACCGACTGACACCGACTCAAATAGTCATGGAAGAACTTCTGAGTGCTGGGAACAATCCCAGGACCCTGCTGAAGGAGAACTGGACTCTGCTCAACAACCAACCTGGAAGATCCTTCAAGGACTGCAGGGACTCCTGGAACCTGCTCCAGGACCTCTGCGACCAGTGACCAGTGGATATTCCACAGGAGCCCTGGAGCCGGGTCAGTGGCCGCAGTGGTCGGTGGTCACGTCGGTCGAGTTGTGATAAAAATGTTTTTATCTTTCTAACGTAAAAAAATAAAGTTTCTTATTGAGCAGATTATCTGGTGATGTTTATTAGAATGTTTGAGTTGATGTTTTACAACTTGTTTCAGTCTGCTGTGATTAGGATGAAAAAGGCGACGGTGTAAACAGACGAAGCCTCAAACATGAACAGTCTGTAACACTTCTGGAGCAGTTACAGTTATACTAGGACCAATGTTAGGTTCAACTACTGGAGCAGTGATAGGTAAAAGTGCATTAATGACCACAGACCAGAAAATGAGTTTAAATTGCCGGCTTGTTATTTTAGATGAAGACAGAAACAACAGTTGACATACAATTCCAAATATCACTTCAAGAAAAAAAAGAAAAGAAATATTTCCCATTTTTGTTCAAGCGATTTATTTTCAGTTCTTTTTCTATTTAAACCAATTAGTTGGCTTAAAATGATATTATTTTCAACCTAAGTTATTGTTTATTGATTTCAAGTTTTACCCTTCAATCTATTTTTTACTTAACTCAGTTTCACTCTGAATAAAGTTTAGTTCCTTAGTTTCCAGATCTGGTTCAAGTTTGGTTAAGTTCCCTTTCCAGTTTCAACCATTTCTTATTTTGTTTATACCAACAAAACATTTACATTTCAAGTAATACCATCACAGTATTAACATGTATGGTTGACCAAAAACAACAGTAAAATGCACAAAACTCAAAGTGATTCCGCAAAAGACTGAATAACTTGTTTATCACAAATAATTGTCCTTATCCTCTGAACTGTCCATCCTTTGATTGTCCAGAATGGTTAAACCGCTGTCTCAGAGTCCACTGCAGTTATGCAGAGTGATTGGGATAAATCCTACCAGTTTTTGATGAAACCGCGCACGTCCAGCAGAGGGCGCTTTCATCTGATGGATGCACAGGTCAAGGGGTCTCCGGGAGGCTCGCCATCTTGTGTCTCGCACGTGGAATCCAACTCCGGTTATTCGCTCAGTATTTCCAAACCTTAATACCCTGTCACAACAACCAAATAATAAGCATAAACAAATCTAATACTACATACGGTAGTTTCAAATATCAAGTCTGTTTTTCAGCTTAATTGGTCCTTCATAAGATGGCGCCCGTGCGGTCACGGTGGCGTGCTACGGCACGTGCTCCAATTAAGCATCAATTTACCGTGTATTTTCACCATTTCAACATAAAACAACAAAATATTTGTTACATTGAATAAAATACAATTTTTACACTCACCAAGTCCCGTTCAGAAATGTACAGAACGTCACCGCGTCACGAACAGGTTGGAGAACAAAAATAACTCGTTTAGAGAACAAAAATAACTTCAGATAGACTCTTTCTCTTCTTTCTCTAACTTTCCCTGGTTAAAGCAGCAGCTCTGCATACACCGTCTGCGTATCTCCCTCGCTCAGAAGCAGGAATAGATAAAACAACCCGGTTGGCTGTTGCTAGTCACATGGGTCACGCTGCAAACTTAACTCTTCAAAATAAGAGTCTAAATACATTTTTAAGGCATTGTCATATAAAAATAAAGATAACAACATGAAATTACAAGATTTAACACGTTGACCTGTTTTTAAACCTAAATGAAACATTATATCATTGAATATAGCACTGCTGACAATTTTAATGATGTTTTAACCATGTTAACCCATTTATTGTCTGTTTTATCACTGGTAAAGTATTTCTCTCTTCTTCTTCTTTGTTTTTACTGTTTTTATGAACAGGCTTTATTTAATGAGGCTTTGTTAAGCAGGGTTACAAGTCGTCTCAGACAGAGACTTGAGACCTGATGCTTCTCTCAATTTGCTGATGATGCCCTGTTTGATACTTTGATTCAGGAACACTGCACGAATGTTTCCTTCATCTCACACACAGTAACTCAGCTCAGGAAGCTGCTGCTCTGTGACCATGTGGACAAAAGTTCATATTCTATAAATAATAAATAAATAGCCATGGAGTCGAATGAACGTGTTCAGATGGAGGAGAATCATCTGATTCAACACATCACATGAGCTGTGATTTGTTTCCAAAAATACTGAATACGATAGTGAATTAGCTGAATATAAATAATGATCGTCTGTGGTGCAAAGTACCTTCACTCAAGTACTGTATTTAAGTACAATTTAAGGTACTTGTACTTGGGACTTTCTACTTCTACCTGACTGCACTTCAGAGTACATATTGTACTTTTTCACTACGTTTATTTCACAGCTTCAGTGTCTTTGATTTCATATAGAAAACAATTGATCTGCTTTTATGAATAATTAAGGATTAAAAGGCCACAGATTATTACAGGTGTTGTATTAGCTGAAGACTGGACTCGTGTATTTATAAGAAAAAGAGCAGTCCTGCTGCAGTAACAGCAGCTGGAGCGCAGAAACATTTTCAGACAGAACACATCATCTGTCAGTGAAGCACGGGGCCATTTGACAGGAGTACTTTTACTTTTGATACTTGAGGTACGTTTTGCTGGTAATTCTTATTATTAGTGTATTTGTACTCTGAAGTACTGTTACTTTATACTGCAGTCAGGACCTGAGTTCCTGCAGTGACGCTCAGTGTTTCCTGTCGATGAGGTCACAGTTCAGCCGCCACAGCAGGAGAAACAAAGAGCCTTTAAAGAGCTGCTGAACCCACACACACACACACACACACACACACACACTCAGAGTGTGTGCATTGGTTTGTGGGCGAGAGCGGAAACAGCCCATCGGTTTTAATGCCTGTATGAGACCACATGTAGCGACGGCTCACGGGCCACGACGTGGGTGAGACCACGTGTGTTTAATACCAACGTCAGCTGCATGAGAACGACTCTCTGACCTCCTTCTTCTGCTCCTCTTCCTCTGTCCTTCCTCTCTGTCGTGTGTCCGACAGCATGTGTGTGTGCGGCACCTTGTTATCGCAAAAATAAAAGAGCAACCAATTAGAGCTGCAGCACAAACTTCTGGCTGCTGAACTCGGGTATCCGGGCTCCGCAGAGAGGATCAGGCCAGATGAGCTGCGGCTCGCTCAGACATTAATACCTCGCCGCGGAGCTCGCCGTTAAACCTGCCTGCTCTTTCTCTTCCTGCGGCGTCCTTCGGCCGAGCCTGCCGGGAGCACGGAGGAGCCAAAAATCAACTCCAACAAGATTGGAGAAGTAAGTGAGGAGGATGGATGTGTGGACGCAGCGGCCCGCGCCCGCCGCCATCTGGAAGCCATTACAGCCCCCTTCTTCTTCTGCGTTCTGCAGCCTGTAGGTGGACGCCAGAATTTCATCTATTCACAGCAAACACAGTGACAGAGATGAGAGCAGATGGAGTCTGACGGACGCAGACTGAAACACAGGGTCGAGATCAGGTGGAAGCTGCTTCACATGCAACAACCACAGGTCAATAATCATGAAGCTTGTGAGATGTATAATTACATATTTCAGCCTGTCAACAGCTGACATGTCTCACACACACACACACACACACACACACACACACACACACACACACGAGTCACACTTGAAGAGTTGAAGCGAACATGAGAACACGCCGTGTCTCTGTCAGTCTGTCTGTCTGGTATCTGGAGGACGTCCACTCGTCTTCGGTCTCGCAGCGTGTCCTCGTGTCTCCACTTCCTCAACAGAAAGTTATATTTCTCTGTGGTGGAGCTGAGCTGTTATCTGTGACCCCGCCTGCTCAGCTCCCACATGTCGTCTCCTCTGCCTCCTGATGAGTCACCGAGCCGCCGCCGGCCGGAGCCTCGGCCTGTTTCCGGTCTTCCCTCTTTGTTTGGGGATCCTGGCAGGTCGGGCTGGATCACGGCCAGCCTCCTCCTGCCAGCTCCTCGGCTCCGCCCATCGCTCCCAGAGACGACGTTAAAGTGTCAGCCGCGGCCTCTCGGCTCCGTGTTTGTGTTCAGATTTATTTGTGAGGGTTTGTGTTGTACTGGCGTCGCAGGAGCAGGAGGAGCAGGAGGAGGAGGAGGAGGAGGAGGAGGAGGAGGAAGGTGGTGTTAAAGCTCTTCAGTGGCCAATAAAAGCCTGCAGCTCTCCAGAGGTTTGACAGGATAATTGATGATTGATGATGTCGGCATGTTTGGAGGTTAAAAATCATTCCGCTGCACCGAGGGAGGCTGTCAATAATCAATCAATACTATTAACTAATCAGCAGCTCCACTTTAGGCTCCTTTGAGTCAGTTTATAATTGATGTTTAACAGTAACAAGAGGAGCCTGCAGCCGCTCAGCGTCAGACAGGAAGCAGTGTCACAGAGTCAGGTGTGATCATTCCGCACTGCCACAGAGTTCACACTGCTGCTCATTCAAGTCAAGTCACTTTACTTTTTTTGCACAATTTGTAAAATGTCCATAAGGAAAATCTTGAGTGAACTGTTAAACTGTAGGTGGAGCTGTTGCAGACGACAGGACGGTCTGATCTAAAATCTGGACTTGTGAATCTGAAAAAATGTTGGTAGAGGTGTCCCACAAGGACCTGTTCTAGGTCCTCTGCTGCTATTGCTCTAACCAATGAGCAGTGACTGATGTGTCCACCGTCATCATGGACACAGAAGCTGTGGTTGTCAGAACTCCTTATCTCAACACATCAACAGAAAACAAAGAATAAAGAACTGTGTGAAACTGCAACCTGAAGCCTGAGACCCAGACCCAGACCCAGACCAAACCCTGAGCAGCTCTGAAGGTGTAGTCAAGGGCGGAGTCCCACTCTGTGGCTGCTTGAACAACATGATGAATGAATGAACACACACACACACACACTCTCTCTCTCTCAGCAGGTGATAAGGTCGGCCTGACGTCGTCCAGACGACTCCTGTCTGAGCTCAGTGTTCCTGTGCAGCTGATAGAAACGTTCAAACACTCACAGATTAACATGAAAGCAGGTCGACGGCTGCGACCGGACGAGATCTTTGATTCGACACCAAACAAGATCAAAGTGGAAAAACACTCAGTATCTCTTGGTTGAGTTTATCAGACAAAGTAAACGGTGCCTCTTTTTTCCGTTTGCGAGGCCGTTGGTCGTCTTTGATTCGTCTTCTCGCCACAGTTCAACTAAACCCGAGGAGCTGGAAACACAACAGTGTCACAGAGCAGAGAACTGTTCCTCTGAGCTGCTTCGGTATCTGCTGCATTTAGTCCACAACAGAACGGTCCACTGACTGACCCCCCATGGACCAGCTGGAGAGCCTTCAAAAACACCTTGATGACATCACTCAGGTGAAACACTGAGCGAAACATTAAACACTAAATGACTTTATGTTAGAATCTGGTTAAATCTGCTGCTTTTCAGTCGAGATCGAGACTTTTTCTGAGTCTGAACTCCGACTGTTCAAGCTGTGACAGCAGCTGGATTCAGGATCCGGACTCACTGGTATCGCTCAGTAACTGGATCAGATGGACGATGTTGGCGCCGTCTTATCGTCCATGTTCATGGCGTGTCTTTGTTCCAGCTGCTCGTCGGATCCAAGAAGCCGTTGAAATATCAGGTCGGTGAGGTGGAAAGAGAGCGAGCTGCCTCGGATCCAGAGCCGTGCTGAAGCACTCACAGGACGTAAATCACAGTATTAACTTGAAGTGGTTCAGTTCTTCGTTTGGAGCCAAACATACAGACGTAAATTCAAAGTGCCTCCAGACTCCGGCCGATCCCTCCTCCTCCACCCTGCTCCGCTCCAGACGAGGCTCAAACACTCAGAGCTTCATCTTCAGGCTGCACTCAATCATTGATTCGGCCGCTTGAAGGAAACCAGTTCGCTAACGTGGACCAGCGTTGCATCGTGTCGTAGGTGCATCCCAAGCCGACGACGACGTGAATCATGGCGACTGTCAGGAAAAGGAAGGAGATGCAAACAAGTGATTATGTTTTGTTGAAGTAACATGGAGCTGTTGGTTTGTCAGGGATGAAAATGTTGACGTGGACGAGTCACAATGACCAACGAGCTTCGGTCACATGAACTCTCATCCAGAGGTTCAGGGCCCATCGTGGTTTCAGGTGTTAGTTTAGTTACTTCCTGTTTGTCCTCAGGTGTGTTGAGCTGCTTCACTTCCTGTCCGTCTGACTGCTTTCACCTGTCAAAGTGTTTCAGCTCATTTTCATTTAGTCACGAAATTCAATGGTTTAATGAGAAAGACAGGATTGAAAATCAAACCCAGCGTTGACGTCTCAGTGTTGAGCTTCATTCAGCTTTTAACCAAGCTCATCCTCAAACCTCTGAGACCGCTGGAGACAGATGGGACCTTCATCATCATCATCATCGTCGTGGTGGTGGTGTTAATGTTGTGACACTGTTTCAGGTTTGGGTTTTGTTTGAGTTAAAGTTAGTAACTGAAGTGACGTTACGAACGTGAAGTGAGTGAAGGAAAATAAAGTTGTGAACCGTCAGTGTTGTTGAAGATCTGAGGGATCGTCTGGATCTGTTGGATCCACCTCGTCCTCCTTTGCTCCCATCATAAGTGTGGCGCCCCCTACAGGTGGTTTTGATAACAACAACAGGACGACAGGTCGTAACTCAGACGAACGAACACGACAGTTTGAACTGTGGAGACACGGGTGGAACAAGATGCACAAGGCGTCTCAGGTTGAATGTCGTCGAAGAAAAGACGGAACAAGCAGATGAATAAATGTGTGTGTAAAAGAGAAGCTTCCTCTGCGGGCCGTGGCGGGAGCAGGAAGGTCACGTTAAAGGTGATAAAATATTGAAGTGACCTCCTTTCCCCTGCCGGAGCTGCGACCGCGCGCTGGAATTTTCCGGGTTATAATTCCATTTGGCAGATGTGATTACAACCTGGACCGTTTCCACAGGAATCAAACCCAGCAAAGATGGACCCGGAGAGTCAAAGCCGCCGCCGTCGCTCTGATTGAATTCCAGCATTTTCTTTCCCCTCCAGAGAAGCCAAAGTTTGATCTTTACTAATTGATATATCCCGGCTCCGCACATGAATCTCAGGAAGCTCATACCTTGGGCCAATTTAGCTGTTCCACTGGCTGAGTTTTAATTGAGTCCACATTAAAATTTACTTATAAAATAATAATGGGCTCCCATGCAAATGAGCCCATCCCGATATTGCTGCGGCTGCATTTGCATATCCACAAGCAGTCTGGGAGTTCAGAAATCAATATAGATGATTAATAATATATGGGCTACAGGAATAATTAAATTCATTTGATGCAAGGACTCAGTCAGCCTTGGCAAACCAAAGGTGCAATTTTGCCACAATCTAATTTAATACAAGTTGCCTGGATTGCAGTTTCAATTACGAGGATTGAAATAATAATAATGTGTGTTAAAGAAAAATTACACTTTCAAATATATGTTATTTCATTTCATTTGCTTGAATGTGTTCCGGGATGAATCCCTCTTTCTTCCCACATTAACATATTGCACCAAATTGCTAAATTAAACTGCTCTTTAATTTATTGCAGAGGCGTTAAAACGTCAGCGGTCGAACGGCCCAGATTTAACCTGTTTACACTGTTTAAAGATGCAATGTGTCAAATGTGTTTGTGCCTTTATTAAACTACGGCGTCGAGTGTTAAAATCCAGATGTGCTTCAGTAGAAAAGTCATTAATCTCTGCGAGAAGAATAAAAAAAAGCCTGAAAAGCAGACGACTGTGTGTTAATGACTGGCTGAACTGGATCCCAAAATAATGTTATCACACTGACTAATCTGCCTGTGCTGCAGACAGAGAATCTGAACGAAGAGCTGGGAGAAGACGAATGTGTTTGTCGAGTCTGAAAATCATCTGAGGTGAGTTTAAAGAGGACAAACAGGTCGAACTGAGGCTCTGTGGAGACAGACAGAGAGACTGAACCAGCTGCGTCTGAAAACTGGCACAAATAACTGAGCAGGACAATCAACAACAATAATCTGTGATAGTCAGGAAAAAAAACCTGGATCAGCAGAAGAAAACACGGAAAATGAACCAACACAGAGGTTTGATGTTTGTGGAGGCGTGTGAAGCAGGTGAACCAGTGCAGGGCTTGATTGGAGATGAGGTGCAGGTGAGGAGGATCAGCAGGTAGGGGGCGGGGCCGGGAAGACCACGCCCTCCAACAGAGACACACTGAGACAAACAGGAAATGGGTGGTTCTGAAGAATCAGTGTCATCATCTTCCTCCACTTTCACCTGTGAGTCCAGGAAACACTTCAGGTGCTGGATGGGAGAGCTGAACACCGGACACCTTAATGTTAGAAAAACCTAATCACCAAAAATCAGTTCACAGTTACTTTATGAGCAACTGGTTCAGAAAATGACGTCAGTGAATCGTCCACATCAACGACTGTTGTTGAGCCACTGAGACTTCTGACGTTCAGGACTTTAACATGTTTCCACACACACACACACACTCACACACTCACAAACACACACACAGACACACACACACACAGAGACACACACACTCACACACACTCACACACACTCACACATACACACACACACTCACACACACACACACACACACACACACTCACACTGACACACACTCACTCACATTCACACACACACATACACACACACACACACTCACACACACACACACACTCACACACTCACTCACACACTCACACACATACACACACAGACACACACACACTCACACACTCACACACATACACACAAACACACACACACACTCACACACTCACACACATACACACACAGACACACACACACTCACACACTCACACACACACACACTCACACACTCACTCACACACACTCACTCACACACACTCCAGCTGCCTCTAGAAAAGCAGAGTTGTGGTGTGAAGCTGCAGGTTTGACCTTTAGATCAAACCAGCGAATCGTTGCAGAATGGCGGCGCCTCGTCGTGTTCTCGCTCCGCCAACACGTGAGCAGGCTGTTTAGCGAGCGGGATCACGGCCGACCCGGTCCTCCGGCGCCACCTGTGAGTCACGTGACGTTTCCTCCCATTAACATTCGGCTCACGCTGCGACCGAGCGGCGCTCATCTGGAGCTCGCCGGAGTCGGAAGTCTTGGACTGCGGCGGCGATGAGATTATGGGCATTACGTTCTTGACATCCTGTTACGTCGCGGCTCTGCCAAGGCGATGTCAACAATGCCCAGAATCCACTGCTGCTCCTAATGAATGCACTCCAATATGTAATGACTGAGTAATCACATTATTTGCAGTCTCGACTTTATTCTGACGGAGCGGCCGCCCGCATCTGTGCTCCGTCAGTAATTGCCAGGCCGGGGCGGCGAGCGCGAGCCGCATTTGCATCCTGCACTGGGGAGTTGCATTGCAAATGATTATGCTGAATTGTTTTTGCAACAGGAATGTCCAATCCAATAAAGTTAATGATCTCGAAAGACATGGAGGGAGCTGAGGAGGAGGGAGGAAACTAAATCGATTAAAATGCAGATGTTCGCCATCCGACGGAGGCCGTGATGGCGGCGGCGCCGCGTCGATGTAATTAAGCCTTTTTTTCCAGTTTTCAGGAGCTCCTTTAGCTTCAGCTCCGCATTCATCACTTTCTGTTGGCGTTAGGACGCCTGAAAGCAAATAATCCTTCCAGCTGATGAGAAGCATCATTATCCAGCAGATAACGAACTCTCAGTGTTAATTTGAAAACATCCAGTTCATCAGAGTCTCAGCTTCATCTGAACAGCCTGAATTCATCTCGGAGGAAAAGAGAGAGAGAGCTCAGACCTTCAGTCTGACACGAGGTCAGAGGTCGAGACCTGCAGCCACATTCATGGTTCAATGGTTCCAGGTTAAGCTAAAGAGACAGTTCACTAAATCTGATATTCTATGTGTAAATGTCCAGGTGCATTGTGGGAAATGTAGGATATGTGCTGCTTCTTGGTTCATCGTGATGTGATATTGGAGCTTCATCATGTGTTAACTGTGTCAGTGACGTGCTCCAGCAAACTGATCCAGGATCTGCCCCCTGATCCAGGATCTGCCCCCTGATCCAGGATCTGCCACCTGATCCAGGATCTGCCCCCTGATCCAGGATCTGCCACCTGATCCAGGATCTGCCACCTGATCCAGGATCTGCCTCCAGACTCATCACTGCTGCTTTTAAAGACACACGAAGTCAGACAGAAACGACGTTCGCTCACGTGTCGACTGGAACTTTAACCAAAGAGTCTCTGTTGTTTCTGATTGTTTGTTTGATGAGAGTGAGGAACCAATGAGCTAGAAGCTGTGAGCCACAGACAGGAAGTCAGACTGTTGGTTTACATGTGAACATGAGGAGAAGAAAACACCGGACTGAAACTTTAATCAGGAAAAAACACGTTCAGCTCTCGAAGCAATAAAAACAATAGAATGCATGAAAATCCAAAGACATTAACTCTGAATATTCCATGAAACTGGAATCCGTTTGTATAAAATTACATTTTATGTAGCATAAATCACCATCACACACACACACACACACACACACACACAGGCACCATAAAGCAGTGTCTTCCCTGTGTTTTCACATGTAATTAGCCGGCCTGCGTGATTACCAGGTAAAACAAATTATGTGTTTTGTTGGCAGCAGATAAATCTGCTCTCAACTCGCCGTAATGACCCGTGTAATTTTTAAGCAGTGCCTACATCGCAGCTCTTTTAACACGTATCATTAGTGGGGTTGTATATTAGATATACATTCTGTGGCTTAATTTGCTCTCCCAGGAGCACTTGTAATGATGCAGCTGCCGGCTGCAGGACACCTTTAATTTATTTATTTTAAATGTTGAGAGTAATTGAGTTCTTGAGAGATGTGAGGCGAGCCTGCTGCCGCCGCCGCCGCCGCCGCCGCTGCTGGGGCTTCTTCTGAAAAATGCATTAATTCAACACTGCAATCTGTTGCGAAAATTAATACGAGGGGAAGCTTCTAATGGAGAGAGAAGAGGGAGGAAATAAAAAGCAGGCAGGAGCTTCTCCTCCAAACTGGGCCTCCTCTTCAGAGAGGGAGCATCAACGAGCCGCGGCTCCGCAGGACTTATTTATCTCCCTCTGAAGGGTTATTTATTACAGACAATCAAAACAGCTCGTGTGCTGCGGCGGCGGCGGCGGCGGCGCAGCAGCTGCAGGTGATGAGAGAAATCATTTGTTCCACAGATCTCAGAACGTCACAACGGCTCCTCCACCACAAAACGGTCAGTAATGAAGGCGACGGAGGCGGCAGGTGGAGACGAGCGGAGGCCGTCCGATGGCGATGATGATGAGGACTGTTTACAGCGAGATGATGATGATGATGATGATGATGACGATGATGTCAGGGGAGACATCATCGCGGTCTCACCTGTAAACCTTGAAATGGAGTTTTAACGCGTCACAGCGTCGCTCTTCTCTTTAGCTGCTCAACTGAATCTGGAGCCGCAGGTCGAGTCTGAACACACTTTATGGTGTGTGTGTGTGTGTGTGTGTGTGTGTGTGAGTGTGTGAGTGAGTGAGAGCAGGTGTTGGTTAAAAATAGACGTGAAACAGATGCTGAATGTGAAACATAAAAGACTGAGAACTTGATAAAAGATCAGCAGCTCGAATCCTGTCAGGAATCATTTCTCCATTTGTTTCTGTTAAAAGTTGAAAATAAAGTTTTTCCATAAGATGTTACAAAAGTGGAAAATGACAATGTGTGTGTGTTTAATGGTTGTCAGTGTTTTTGAATTGCTTTTATTGTGAACGGACATGATTACAAACATCAGCATCACTGTCACATCCAGCTGCTGCTTCCTGCTCTTCTTTACTGTTCACACCTGAACTGACTGAAGCCGAATCAGACGAAAGACCTGCAGCAGGACGGAGGTTCACCTCTGCACAGGACCCCCCCCCCCCAACACACACACACACACACACACACACACACACACACACACCTCAACAGTGTTGTTGAGTCGAGCATTAAGTCTTTGTTTAAAAATGAAGAGGAACAACAGTTTTCTAGTTGAAGTTGTAGTTTAAAATCTTCAAAGACAAAATTATAAATGCTGTTCTCAAAGACTCAGTCTTTGTCGTCACACAAATGTCAAGACCTGTTCCAGACCTCTGCACGCCACCGGCCGACCACGGCGAGGGGGGGTGAGGAGGAGGAGGGTGAGCAGTAGGATGCCTCCTCTCTCTCTGCCCGGCTGCTTGCTGGCTGCTTGCTGGCTGCTCGGGGCCCTCGGGGACCGGGCTTTGGACGGAGGCCCACATCAATGTGACCTAAATTCAAATGCGAATTAGAGGCTGTCAGTAGGAGAGGACACTCTGTAAATGAGCTCAGACGGTGCGAGGTCCCCGAGGACGTGGGAACCGGGGCCCCGTGTCCGCTGGAGATCTTTAATGAGTTCCAAATGGATATCCGGGCCCCGGGCCCCAGCTCCACGCCCTGCCCGCAGGCCTGCAGCCAACTGACGCCGGGATCAGGGAGCAAGGTGCTGCGCGGGGCCTGGGGCCCGGGGCCCCGAGCCCGGCACCCTGGGAACCTGCAGAGGAAAGTGAAGCAGTGAAACGTGTCTTCGTCCAAATGATTAAAATTCTTCAGCAGCGTTTGTGAGACGAGCAAATGTTCAGCTCGGAGGAAAAACCTGGTGTTGGTTCAGAGCTGCTGCACAAACTTTAACCCAACGATTAAAACTCTGATGTCATTATCTTCTCTGTCAGCTTCTCTTCTACTCGTCCTGAAGATCATTTCTAGAAACAAATCAGCTCCAGTCAAAGTGACGTCACAGACAGATTCAACCTGAACCGGTCGTCTCGACTGAGCTTGGTTTGATCAGTCCGAGGTCACGACGGCCATCAACGACCTGATGAGCTGTTCAGAGTTAAACTGTCGTCTGAACCAGTGAACGTTGAAGCTGCAGGTTCAGACCTGCAGACTGAGTTCACACATAAACTCACAGAGCCTTTGTGGAGCGATCAGCTGGTGCATGAGGCTGCAGGAAGTCGTTTGGACGAAGAGTCACCACCTGTGTCCAGAGGAGACTCGATCGTCCAGTGAGCGAGCTGCTGGCCTCAGTCAGAGATCAGAGCAGAGACATGGAGGATCTGAGGGCGGCTCTCGACCTCTGACCCCCCCCCCGACAGGAGGGGGCTGCAGTAATTAGCATGCTGATTCTGATGTGATGAGAACGGCTGGCTCGCCGGCCGGCCTCCATACATCAGGCCGAGCGTCGGCGTGGGAGCGCAGCAGCTTCTGATTGTCTCCGACGCAGCATATGCTAATTGTTGATTGTCTCCAATATTATATGCTAATTGTTAGGAATTAGCATAATTCATTAACATTTGGGCCCTAATTACACAATGAAAAAAGAGTGGAAAACACCGCGCTGTGCTCTGACTTCCTAATGTGTGATCGGATTAATGCAGAGCTCATTTGCATCTGGAGAAGGAGCCTGAAATATTAAAAATGTTGTTCAGAGAAAATCGTGATTAGTCCCTGATCAAATGTTGTTTCTGCCGTTTTAAAAGGTGTAACAGCGTTGGCCCTCAGGTGAGAGGAAGCCGCCTTTGTTCGCGCTCCGAAACACGCTGAGACTTCCCCACATGCAAATGAGCCGCGGATCAAAATCTGCAATTAGCTGCAGCGTTTCTTTTTGGAGGAGATTTAGAGAAACAAATGAATGTAGATGGTCTTCGGCGTCGGAGTGGTCGTTGTGGATTCTCTTTGATGTCTGCGGTTTATCTCGTATTAATGAGA
The DNA here is from genome assembly GCA_037975185.1 of Centropyge bicolor. Classification (NCBI taxonomy): domain Eukaryota; kingdom Metazoa; phylum Chordata; class Actinopteri; family Pomacanthidae; genus Centropyge; species Centropyge bicolor. Next base: position 8,425 of record JBBMOC010000251.1, on the reverse strand, counting down.
CACTCAAACAAAAAGAAACAACCAAATTACTTTGATTTCATCATAATTGTAGTCGTGGGCTCGTTCACATGGTTTAGCTGCCGGCGGCAGGAAAAACATACACAGAAACTTCACTGACACGTTGGAGCGTTAAAGATCGAAGGAACGACTGAAGGAAGGACGGAGAGGGAAGGAAACCAGGAAGCAAAGCTGGAAAATAAATAAAACTAATCCAGAGAAAGAGAATGAAACTAGAGAGAAGAGACGGACAGAAAGAAAATACAAAGAAGTGAAACTGGTTCAGTTTGACCAGATCCTCAGATCCACTGAAGGAACGAAACACGAGCAAAGACAGAACTAAAGGAACAAATTCAAAAGACCAACGAGAGAAAAGATGAAAGATTTTTTCTGAAAACGTGAAGCTCTTTGAATGACCTCGTTGTTGAAAGGGATCGTGCAGCCTGAGAGATGAGTATGGATCAGCTCCTCCAGACGTCAGGACGTCGAGCCGAGACGAGAAACGCCGGCAGTGGTCGGATCAGCGTCGAGCGGTCACGGTGTAAACTTCCTGTCTGTGAGGCCTTCAGATCAAACTGCGTCTGCACAACGTCAGCGACGCCAGCCGGCGGGCGAAGCTCCCAGCTCAGGTTCCTGCCGTTAACGGCGGCAGGGCCGGACGAGGCCGGGCTCCCAGGGCCAAACGCCGGGGGACGGGGGCCCCGCCCGAGAGCGTGGAGGGCGGGTTAACGCGGAGGTAATTGAAGCGGGGCTTTTGTCAGAATCTGCTTGAATCCACAGGAGAGAGGGCAAAGAGAGGAAGAATGAGAGTTTTAATGAATGGAGAGCGTCATTAAAATGATAACTATTTCCTCTGAGATCACTTCCAATTTAAATGTGGGGGGAAAAGAGAAAAGGCGTAATTGAAAGATCTTTTTTTCTCCGTCTTCTGCCATTCAAACTGTACATGTGAATGAGGCGGAGGAGGGAGCCTGTTTGTAGCCGAAGCTCACCAGCTCCAATTACTCGTCTTTCTGCTGCTCTCGAAGCCGCCGGGGAGCGAGGCTCGTCCGTTTTAACCCCTGAGCCGCGGTGGAGGGGCGGCCATGTTTTCTTTGGACGGGCCGCGGTCAAAGGGAACAGATCCGTATCAAATGCTCTGAAAATGGATTGAATCGGACGTGAAGAATGACTAAATTGATAAACAACGAGGCCGAGGGTTTTTTCACATGGAGCAGCTGCACACACAGTCATAGCTCAGGCCTGACAGCGGGCGGGGGGGGGGGGGAGTCACGCAGTCCCTGGGTCTCTGCTCCTCATCTCTGAGTTTGTTCAAAATGAGCCTTTGTTTCATGTTCGAGCTGGGAGGGTGTCAAAAACACCGAACAATCAAAAACACAGAACGATCAAAAACACCGAACGCACGGGAAAGATCCCACGGTTCATTATCCTGATACTGATCCACTTTAATTCCAGGGTTAATCAGTTGTTTGTTGTTTCACACTGTGAGGAACCAACAAGGCCGAAGACGGGACCAGGAGCTGTGGAGGCAGGTGAACAGGTGGAGGCAGGTGGAGGCAGGTGAGCAGGTGAACAGGTGGAGGCAAGTGAGCAGGTGGAGACAGGTGGAGGCAGGTGGAGACAGGTGAGCAGGTGGAGGCAGGTGAACAGGTGGAGGCAGGTGAACAGGTGGAGGCAGGTGGAGACAGGTGAGCAGGTGGAGGCAGGTGGAGACAGGTGGAGGCAGGTGAAAAGGTGGAGGCAGGTGAACAGGTGGAGGCAGGGGGCGGAGACAGAGACGTCTGTGTCTGTGCAGGTGAGAACATGCAGAGTTAAAACAGTGAGACCTGCTGAATAGTGACAGTCTGAATGTGCTCCAGCAGAGAAACTGTCTGAAGCTTCAATGATCCATTAACAGGACAAAGAAGCTGCAGGTTGATCAACCTGTGAGAGAGCTGGTCTCCCTGAAGGCTCCGCCCCAAACAGTCCCGCAGTTCCATCCATGTGTGGACACGTCGTCAATCCACCACTGAAACATGATGTCTGAGGAAACACAAGTAGAAGCTTTCCTAAATGAAGTGAGTTAACTGTGATGAAGTGGAGCAGCTTTCAAAACCAAAACCATGTGTGTGTGATGAGAAATGTGCTGCTGGTGTCGGTCCAGCTGGGCTCCGAGTCAGAGACACACACACACTGATACAAACACACACACTGATACACACACACACACACACACTGATACACACACACACACACCAACACACACACACACATCCAGAGTCTTTGGAACACAGTGCAGGCCTGCCATAACTGAAAGCCATTGTGCGCCACATTATCACGCTGTGACATTTTCACATTGTGACATCATCAGGCTGTGACATTATCATGCTGTGACATCATCAGGCTGTGACATTATCATATTGTGACATCATCAGGCTGTGACATTATCATATTGTGACATCATCAGGCTGTGACATCATCACGCTGTGACATCATCATATTGTGATAGCATCACGCTGTGACATCATCAGGCTTTGACATTATCACGCTGTGACATCATCAGGCTGTGACATCATCACGCTGTGACATCATCATGTTGTGACATTATCACGCTGTGACATCATCAGGCTGTGACATCATATTGTGACATCATCGCGCTGTGACATCATCACACTGTAACATTATCACGCTGTGACATCATCGCGCTGTGACGTCATCACGCTGTGACATCATCACACTGTGACATCATCACACTGTGACATCATCATATTGTGACATTATCACGCTGTGACATCATCATATTGTGACATCATCACGCTGTGACATCATCACGCTGTGACATCATCGTGCTGTGACATTATCGCGCTGTGACATCATCACGCTGTGACATCATCAGGCTGTGACATCATCACTCTGTCTAGCTGCAGGGTCGCAGCTCTCGCTCCGCTGCCTGATCCAAAGTCAAACCTGCTCCGAGTCCAGTCTGTTTCCTGTTTCCAGCAGCTGTCAGACACCAACCTTCACCACGTTCCGCCGAGCGCTCGCCGCTCGGAGGCCGACGGAAACGCGGGAAGATTGCATAAGACAATATTTACCAAAAACACAAGAAGGCATCAAATGAAATGATGCAAGCGTGCGCGAGAGCAAGCGTCTTCATTTGGCTCAATATTCCTCACACAATCGAGAGCTCGGCGTCGGCGTGTTTATCAAAGAAATGACTGATCATAATATCAGCCTTATTGCTCTCAACAGAAATGCCACAACCATCTTGCAGATTACTCCTTGATGAGGAAAATGCAATTAAAACGTCAAGTGCGTTTTATTAGATTCTACCCACCCTGCAGGCTCTGAGCGGCCCCCGGAGCCCCCGCTGCTGCCGCTGGATGGCACATATAGAGCTGCGAGCAGGAGAGGAGCGGCGTGCCCGAGGAGCGGCCGCCCGCTCCCCGCTGAGCCGCCTTTCATCACCGCACACGTCCGGGGGGGGGGGGGGGGTATAGACGCGGCGGCTGCAGCTGTGGTGGAGCTCTTCAGTCCACACAGAACTGAAACTGATGGTCAGGAAGCTGCTGCTCACAAACCAGGGTCCAGACACAGGAACTACATGGAACCTGAAACTTTCCAGTCACTCGCTCAAACTTTTCATTCAAATCAGCTTCAAGGTTTGATTTTACAAACAGTGAGACTGTCAGTCAGCTCAGGTTCTGTGTCACGTCTCATCAGGACACTCCCACAGTCAGAACCAGACTCTTCTCACATCAACACAAAAACCAACGAGTCTGTTTACGTTCTTCTTCTTTCTCTTCTCTTCAGTTTATGATGAGACTTTTCATTGATGGAGAAGCTCCACAGACGTGAAGAGGAGCCGCAGACGACCTGTTCTTCTACCTGTGCTGTTCACGACAGACTTTAATGACGAGTCTTCCTCGAATGCAGGAAACATCCGTTCCCACGTCTCCGTCCGGCTCCGTCTCACATCCATCACGGTGTTTGTGCGGCGGCAGCGTCATGACCTTTAAAACAGGACTCTGTTTGGTGGCACGTGACNTTGTGCGGCTGCAGCGTCATGACCTTTAAAACAGGACTCTGTTTGGTGGCACGTGACGAGATGACGAAGCTGCAGAAACACAAATAAAAACGGAGGAGGAGAGTAGATCTTTTTAATGGACTTTAACAATGCGTCTCTGGTGGACTCATTAGGATGACCAGTTTGACTTATTTTACAGCCACTGGTAATTAGTATGTGCAGGAGTTATGGCCATAATCAGCCAAGTTTTCCCTTTGACTTTCTCTCCGTTAGCCATTAACTTTGTGTGAGACTTGCTCCAGGAAGACGGTCAAATGTGTAAAAAGACAGCAGCCGTAAAACTAATAAAACTGTAGGGTTCCTTCTGGGGAACTTTAATACTTCCAGCGATATGATCATTCTTTTCACTTCAAAGCAGCCGTTAAAAAAAGGAGCAGTTTCACTGCCTTGATGGAGCCGCGACGGCTGCTCCCGTTCGACGGCTGTTTGGGCTCGACGGGGCCTTAATGTTCCCCATCAATAATAAACAGCCAGATCCAGATCCACATCCACATCCAGATCCTGATCCTGATCCACATCCTGATCCAGATCCACATCCAGATCCAGATCCACATCCACATCCACATCCTGATCCTGATCCACATCCTGATCCAGATCCACATCCAGATCCAGATCCAGATCCACATCCAGATCCAGATCCACATCCACATCCAGATCCAGATCCACATCCAGATCCTGATCCACATCCAGATGCAGATCCACATCCACATCCAGATCCACATCCAGATCCAGATCCACATCCAGATCCAGATCCAGATCCACATCCACATCCACATCCAGATCCTGATCCAGATCCTGATCCTGAACTCGCTCTGTTAAAGACGCAGCTGAAGACTTTCATGAATGCTGTTGTGTCAAATACTCGATATCGAACATCAGGTGTGAAGAGACGTAATAAACCTGTGAATTGTATTTTCCTTGATGATGACATCATCCTGACATCACCACCTGTCGACCTCCGTCACGTCCTCATGACACAGGTGGAGCGAGGTGACGTACAAACACAGAAGCTGCTTGGTCACAACATCGTTCATCACTTCCTTCATCAGTCTGTCCGCTCGTCACCACGGCGACCAAACAACAGGGCGCCGCCCGGGAATCGAACCTGAGGCACAAGAATGGGACGATGGCTCAGCGTGGGCGGCCGCTCGCTCGTGGTTCTGCTTGAACGAACGAACGAACGAACAAACATCGTGACGGGCGACCTCAACGCCAGACATGAGCCGGACGCCTTCGACTGCTGCTCCCTCGGGTCACATGTGCTTCTTCTTCTGTTCCTGACGTGCAGACCGCCGCCCGGTCAGGTGACTCCTGCTGCTACAATTCTACAATTTTATTTAGCAGACGCTTTTATCCAAAGCGACGTACATTAACATACCAATGGAACAGCCATTGGGGACAATTAGGGGTTCAGTATCTTGCCCAAGGACACTTCGACACATAGGCTACAGGAGCCAGGGATCGAACCACCAACCTTCTGACTGGTTGACAACTGCTCTACCTCCTGAGCTATAGTCGCCCCCAATCAAGCTGTCGCTGTCAATCAAGCACCGACATGGACACGCCCCCAACCCGCTGCGAGGAAAAAAGACGTTGGTGAAACGTTTCCTTCCTTTGAATCACAAACAACTATAAAGAGTGAACACGCTCACGTTTCATTGAACGACAAACAGGGACGACGTCATTGTTTACAAACAAACAAATAACAAACAAATGTGTTGATGTGAAACCAATGTTTCCCTTCATCAACATTCCCTCAGTGAAGAAGAGAAAAAGATCATCAGGATCTTTGTTTCCTGTTTCCAAAGGATCAGTTTTAACTTGGCTCCCAAACAAACAGTGTTAGAGGTCGAAGAGAGAAACTTCTCCAAGTGCTCATCAAGAGACAACAAGACCTGTCTGAACTCATTTCAGCGTTGTTGTCTTTTTTTATATCCTGCTCTTTTTACTGCCCATCTAATGGCTTATTTATTACATTCATTCTTTATTCGCCGGCTCCTGTGTGGCCTCATTATGACTATAGCACTGCTTTGGAATTCCAGGATAATTATGAGCTTCATTGTTTTAATAAGAGTCTCGGTCAGCCCGGCTCTCGGCTCCGTCTTCACCGTCCCCACCGGGCGCTCGGCGAGGGCGGCGGCGGCGGCGCCGGACAGATGGAATCAGACGCACTGCAGGTAAATATTTATCCGCCGCCGTGTGAAGCAGGATACTCGACCCCCATCAACTGTCTAGTAAAAGTGGGCTGAAGTGTAAATCTATGCAGCTGTACATCCGCCGCCTTAATAAGTCTGTGATGCAACTCCGGCTCGTCTGCGAGCTCCTGAATCAAAGCAGCACTTCCCCTCTCATCATGAGGTAACGCTGGGAAACTGCGGCTTCCAGCTCCTGCCAGAGTCAACGAGGAGAAAGAACTGGTCCATGTTCTCAGAGTGTTCGTTCATGGAGCTGCTTCATGCTGATCTATTTTAATCCCTCTGAAAAACTCTGACGCTCAAACAGCTAAATTCAATTTAAACACGTTTCGTTCATTCGCTGCAACGAGACGACGTGAAGAGCAAAAACCACAGCGACAGAGCTTCCTGCTGGCCGTGCTCGGACAGGTGATCAGGTCAGGTGATCAGGTCAGGTGATCAGGTCAGGCCGAGGTCGCTCTGAGATCCCGCCACGTCCACCGGAAACTGCTGCTCCTTTTCACTTTGTGTTGCTCTTATTCACTCGGGTTCTGTGTGAAACTGTTTTTGTTTGCAAAGATTTGTTACTGTTTCAGGAAAAAGAAGCTCCTCCTTCATCGATGAGTGGAAAACTCCAGATTCACACTTTGGTAATAAACAGATCTCTAGAAAAAGAAAATAATCTGAACAGTAACAGACGTTCACATGAAACACATGATGACACAGATATTTAACTCTTTGCTTTTTACATAAAATCCATCCAATACAAACTGAACGAGCAGATTAACACCACAAGCTCGTTCATCATCAGAAACTGAGGAGAAACCACCGGTGTCTTTCTTCTCTGGGACGTCGGCAGCATTTTAGAAATACTGAGGTCACAGGTCAAAGTTCTGACAGCGCCACCCACTGACGAGCCAACAGGATTTTCAAAGTAAGAGCAGGTTGAATGATTCAAAACTCCTCTGGTGTTTCTCCAACACCTTTCACTTCAGCCTTCATATAAAGACCCCCCCCCCAGGGTCCGGCCACCTGACGGGTCACAGTCTCACTGCTAATGCTAATGAACAAGCTAATGTTCATCCGACAGCGCGGCGGTCGCCGCTCGCCGCTCCCTGAGGAAGCTCCTGGTGCCGCGGTAACGGTCCTCGCCGTTGAAGGACGTGGCCTGTTGTGTGTAATGGAGACCGGGAACGGCAGAACGATGAGTCTCTTCATGAGCTCGAACATCAGCCAGCAGCAGCGGGCGGGAGCCTTCGGGGGGGGGGCACCTCTGAGTGGATAATGGACGGCAGCCAGTTGCCCCCAGAATCCATTTGTGCCCTCGTGATGTTGCTCGAAGCCTCTTCATATTATGGTCTGTCCTCCTGAGACACCTTCGGAGGCTGGGCGGACCCTTGTGGGACACGCCACCGTCCTCCATCACTCCTACGCCGGGTCCTCACCCACGGATCAGCGCTGGAGGCCCAATCAGCTAAAAGCAAACACATTAATCCAAAAGGCCGAGTCGTTCGTTAAACAGCAGTGTCGGAGCAAAGACGCGGCGTCGACGGATCCTGCAGCTGCTCGATGAACATGTGACGAACACAAACCGTCCTTTAAGGGTTAATCTGGACTCGTCCTCTGTTTGTCGAAGCCTCCGCGGCTGGATGGACCCGTCCAGGTGTGCTGGTGTGGCGTCAGGATGAAGAGTCGGAGAAGAAGAAGAGCGTGATGAAAAACCATGGAGGAGGAGCCAAACCAGGAAGTGAGACGTGACCTGTGTCGTTCTTCAGCTGTTTGTGTTTATGTCTCATGACACTTTCTGTTACTGTGATATCAAATTCTATAAACTGTGATTAAAAGACAGATGAGAAATTGATGAGTCAGTGACTTTTATTTTGAAGGTTTTGCTGAAATCTTTTGTTGGAGTTTCATGTTCGGAAACGTTCACGTTCTGTCAACAGGAAGTAAAGTCTCATCTTATTGTTTCATTTCTGCAGCCTTTACTTCCTGTTTCTGGACTCGTCCTCCGAAGGTTTGTTGACCTGCAGCGTTTCACCTGTGGATGGGATGTTTCAGTTTGACCAACGTGTCAACAGGAAGTGAAACATGTTACATGTGGAGGAGGTTTGTGGAAGCTGCTGTTTGTTCGTCACACAGCTGCAGCTTTTCTTTTGTTCAACCCATAGACTGTATAAAATATGGA
>JBBMOC010000250.1:211743-218765 GCA_037975185.1 Centropyge bicolor | reverse complement strand
GGACATTTTAACATGGGGCTCAAATGTAATTGACTCCCTTCTGCGGCCTGCTCTAGTGGTTATTCGAGGAACTGCAGCTTTTTTGCACTTCCGCATTGGCTTCATTTTTCAGCGCTGGAGGTTGCCACTTGTCACAAATACATAGTTTCATTTTTAAGACAACAATATTTACAACCAACATGTTTCAGTAAAGGACCGGTATCAGTCACATGTCGATGTGTGAGTGTGACTCTGGTCCTCATCGTGGTCACTCACACGCTGCCTTGTCGCTGGGCACAAATCGAATCTCTGTGATGGCTCCTTCTTCGTCCTCGTCACCTCCGCTGCTGCTGTCGTCGTCGTCTTCGTCATCATCAGCTGCTTTCTCTGCCATTTCTGCCTCATTCTCGTCTGGGAGGATTAAAGATGAAAACATGTGACAAACTCAAATGGAGGGAAAGATTTTGTTTTTCTCGAGAATATTCTCTACAAAAGGGTACAAATTTCACACTCTGCATGGTCTCACCCCCGACTTTGCCGTTGACCATGACGTACAGGTGCTCCTGAGGGAAAGCACTGACGTCTCTGGAGATGGCGTGCAGGCCGATGGTGGGATACTCCAGACAGAAACCCATCCCCGAGCCGTCGAACCACGACAGGCGCCTGAAGAAAAGAAGACACAGGGAGCTGACTATTGTTGGTTCAGTCAGGCTGCAGAGCCACAGACATGAAGGGTGGACATGTGATGAAAAGCACATTTAATTTAGCTTTGCCGACAGAGGAAACGTGTGGAGAGAGAGTGATGACAAAGCCTCTGGTGCACCACGACAAAAAATGCCCATGATAGATTTCCAGAGCCCAAGTGAAACCTTGAGTCATTCAAGCCAAGAAAAACCTCAAACCCTCACAGTTGAGGAGCAGGAACCTGGAGGTATATGACATATTTGCTTGGTAAACAAGTTACCATTCCACTTTCTGTCCATTCATAAATATGATAATTGATCAACTGCTTCAGCTCTAGTTGTGGAGTGAGTGTAGTACAGCTGTGTATCTCAAAGTCCACAAGATTCAGGAAAGTCATGTCTACATTTCTTTCAGAATTGGCTCGTTGGATAAACTTAGTGGTCAATGTAAAGCACGGGTTTCTTATTTTGAAAGAGGCTCCTCCGGAAGTGATCAACACGAGGAGTGCCGCTGTTATGAAGCTTCTAAACTATTATTACACTTTATGTCGTTTATATTCATATCATTAAACACAAAGTCCGTGTGAAACACTGATAAAAACACCGAGCTGCTCCTGGTCCCGGAGCTTCAGACACACAAACAGGCGCCATGTGCATCACTTACGTCTCGGCGACGTAGAGCGTGCCGCAGCCCAGCTTCTGGCCGTCCATCACCGCCGTGGTCTCGGCTTGCTCGTGCCGGACTCCCTCGGTGGGGGGACGGAGGTTTTTCAGGAGAACCATCGTCCGTTGAGCCGTTAAAGACGCGGAGCTGCTGGAGGAGGCGGCGGCGGAAGGAACCCGGATTCTGGTGTCAACAAGGAGCCCAGTTGACCTATTTCGAGCCACAAAGCTGCTAATTTAACTTCTCAGCGAAGAAGCGCGCGACAGCTGGAGGCGGATAAACTGCTGCAAACTGTCGGGCTTCTTCTGCGGGATTAACGGAACCGGCTCGAGCCGCTCACACGCTTTTTAAAGGCGGTGCGAGTGTGAAAATACACAAGTTAGCAAAGTGTTGTTCAGGCTAAAGATGAGCAGCCGTCGGTGCTCAAAGATGAATCATCGCGTCAAGATGAGTCGCTGCTTCAACGCGACGGAAGAAAAAAGACGTGACCGCGAACGACGTTATTGATACGTCCGTTCGTACGTAACATCCGTATTCACGTAGCTGCAGTACGTATCTGCCGAGCTTGGGTATTTTAATTTGAATGTTCGGACAGGAAGAGGTTGTGTCCTATTACGTCTAACTTTGAAAAATAAGCAACGCCCGAAACGAGTTCACATCAGTAATTTATGAACGTGTTTGTTTTTTTACAGATCAGATGTACAAAACTTCACTTCAACTTTATATAAAAAAGAATTAATATCAAGAAGAAGAATTTCACGTTTTATTCATTTATCTATTTAACCAGTAAACGTGTTTTCTGGTTGTGTCCAATGAGGGAACTTTAACTAAGTTAATTTAAAAACATTTTATTTTCAACGTTTGACCAGAAAAACATTTGCAATGTAATTGTGTCTAGCTTGACGGAGAAATGACACTGCAGTTGCTCACTATGGCCACTAGAGGACGACAATTCCTCTCTGAATGTGATGTCCCTGTTTGTCGATCTGATAAAAAACTGCTCTGCATTTTTTCCTCTCAGACTCTCAGATGTTCGCTGAGCCTCAGTTTTTTACGTTAAACTATAAGAAAATAATCTTTGCTTTAATGAAGTTTTAATGTAGATGAAAGTCTCCTAATGTTGAAATAATTGATTCAACACATCGAGCTCAGCGACACAGATTCACAGTGAAACTTCTGTTAGAATAATTAATAAATATAATTAAAATATTACTGTGTGATAAATGGACCGAGGTGTAATTACATATTGTAACCACCGGGAGCACTGGACACACGGTTATGACCGAACCAGGAAGTAAAGACGCACATAAGCTCATACTAAGACTTCCGGCGGAGCCATTCAAAATAAAGCTTTTGTTTGTTTCAGTGAAACCTCAAAATATTAAAAAGAGAAATTAAAACAGGCCAAATAATAATAGTAACAGTAAAAATGATTCAGTGTCATGTGAAAATAGCTTATATATCTTATTATATAGTTTGAAACATTTGATGTAATTTTAGTTAATTGAATCTCATATAAAGAGAAAGACATTTAGTCTTATTTATATGTGAACATTGCAATTAAATTAAATGTGTCCATGGCATCATCAGTGTTTTTTCCCTGAAAACGGTTCAAATTCACATTATAGATTAGAGAAATAACATAAAGGCTTAAACCTTGTAGACAGTGAAAGTGGATGTGCAAGAATAAAAGAAAGCACAGACTCATGGTGCATTTGAGGAGATGCCTGGGATGTTGGTTTTAATAACTTAGAAAACATTTATGTTACAGCGATACTACAGTAACCGTACAACAGAGAAATGGAAGGAGCTGCACTCACGTCCAGCGGTGCCTGTTGAAATCCAGATTAGTTGGACTGAACACTTTAAAACCAACAGATTTTGCCACAGTGGCAAACAGATGCACTTCAGGTTCAGTGGAATGATTTTGGGCTGGTGGCATAAACACACATCCGTCTCCCCTGACAGCTGGAGCAGCTGGAGCTGAGCTCATTAATGATGGAACATCATCGCTGCATTGCATTCAGGGGGTTTCCAGACCCTGTGGACGAGCATTATCATATTCTCATCACCTGAACAGTGGTAGGAAAGTACCTGAAAGAACATTTAGAAATTCAACTCCGGCCATTATTTTTAGTCAAACCCACATTTATCTGTATAACCCAGTGATCCCAACCATCAATTCAACTATTCAGTCTCATCTGATGCTTTAGCCAAACTGCCAGCTTCTTCTGCACCAACAAACCAAACCAAAGTCGGCTTTATGCAAATATCAAATGGTTTGGATCATTTTCAGTTTTTTCTCCACGACTCAATGTAAACCACTATTAAAAGCTGAGGTTTGGCTGGTGTAGACTTGATTTTTGTTTATGTTCTTGAAAATGATCATAAAGGATTCTATCAAACAACATTAGTCATGAACAAAGTTTCATCTGATAAATAAGACTACTGGTAAACTGGCACGGCTACAGAAGCTCCTCTATGAGTTGTTGACCTTTAACAGATTGCACAGCAGCGCTCATCACGAGATCCATACGTACAGGCCACAGTAAGAAAGTGCCTGACTCACTAAAAAGTTCACGTCAGTTTTAAAATGGAATCAGAGTAGAAAAAATAAACTTCCTTCTTATCTAAGTTTCTCTTTATGTGCATCTTCAGTTTGCTGTTTCATGCTGACCTTTAAATATCATTTTCCATTTTATTCTCTGACAGGTGACAGGTTTTTTCCCACAGATGAAATGTGAAAAACACACTCTTACTCCATCTGTCTGGTCCTAAAAGACAGTTTTCTATCTAACATGCGACCAACACCTCTGCACAGAAAACACAGAAAGCACAGGAAGGGAATCATACCAAAATTGTCTTCCATTTTTTTAGCGTATAAAAGTTTTTCAAATAATTACTGGTCTTGAGATAAAAAAAGAAAAACATTGCTGGAATGAAAACTGCATTTTTTTTTATTTAAACAAATTTTTTTCTTGCCCCTGAAAAGCTTGAAAGTTGACGAGATTAAAGAGTAAATTGTGTTTCTGACTTGGACAAAGGCCAATTTAAAAAAAAGATCATCTCTGTGACCTCAGCTGAGTTCTTCTGTTCTGAGTTTGGAACCTCATTAAAAAATACTCATCCTGTGTGAGACTCACAAGAAGTCGGACAGACTGTTTTAAAAACTGAGCAAGAGGACGTTTCCCAGAGTTTCTGTCGGACTTTGTCTCATCGGATCACAACCAGCTCCTCAGACCGATCTGGGCCTGTATTTATCAAACCGCTAAAAGTGAAATTTTGATCTTATGTGAAAGCGTAAAAGCTATTTATTACATTTTGTGGCTTGAGTTAAAGAGAAAATTTGGGAAACAACAAAGGAAACAAGTGGCTGAATGAATGTGTTGTTAGTTCTAGCAACGTTTAGAATTCAGAATGTGGTTGTTTGAGCCTTTTGTTTCCGTTTGATTCGAACGTCTCAGAGAATGTTACACTGCATTTTATTTGTAGATTTAAATCTTTTTGCTTTCAGTCACTTTCCTTGCATTTCATCATCTGAACTCATCAACCTGCTACTTTATACCTTTACATTTTCTCTGATGAACCAGCAGCAGATTTTTTCCTGCTTCAGTTTCCTTTTGTTTCCATTTCTACTATTTCACATCTATCTACATATTCATATATTCTAAAGATATAGGATTGTTAATTTCACGTTAATTGCTGGAGGAGATGGATTTTGCACAGTTATATTTTCGGTAAAACACATGACTGAATAAAACGTGAGGGTGAATCCTCGCTCTTCTCCTCTGAGCTTTAATGATGTGACCACTCGAATGTTCTATTGTTACAGTCTGCAGGATGGAAGAGTGAGTTTTATTGATCACACTCAGCGAAGAACTACGAGAGTAATTCTTAGAAGTTTGACAAATACAGGCTCAGAGTTTGGACATTTTCCATTTCAGCTCAAAATCCTGCTTCTTTTTACTGAGAGAAAAAATAAAAGAACAGTTTGAAAGGTTGACAGTAAGTTTGGAGTCTTGAGTCTGAGCTTTGTGCATTTGAGGGCCAATCGTTAGAAATGCAAAGAAAAACCAGCCTCCTCCATCAACAGCTCGCTTCATTTAACCCTTTATCAGGCAAGCGACTGTTTCTGCTCATTCCTGCACACTTTACAAAAGGAAAAATTTTGAAAATGTTACAACAGAAATAAAGTTTTGTTAAGGTTGAATTTTTGAATTTCAAAGTATTTCGACGAATGGCCTAAAAAGACTTAAAGCCTGAACAGTGTTTTGACCGTGTGAAGTTAAAGGAATTCTTCCATTCTGCCAAAGACAGAGAGCGTTTCACCAGATCGCACCATCTGGGACGAGTGTGTGTTTGTGTAGAGGTGGTCGGTCAGAAGCTGAGGCGGCTGGTAGAAAACGTCTGTTTGGTGACCAGAGTTCGTTTCCTCACCTGAGCCTCAGTCCAGAACATAAAGCTTTGTTCCTTCTTTAAAATCCCCGTCAGGGAAAGGAAACGTTCAAAAGCTTAGAAGAAGTGCGACGGGGGGGCTGAACGTGAGCAGGACTCAACTCTTTGTAACAACTCTGGGACATTTTACAGGTGAACAGGCTCCACGCCGGCTTCACTTCACACAAAGCAACGGCCGCAGAGTCTCAAAGAAAACAAGCAAACCGTCGCAATGGAAACCTCATCGATCCACACATCACTCACAGCAGCATCTCTCCTCCTCTCCTTCATATAGAAAATAGAACACTATATTTTACAAGAGGACTAAAGAGAACAGAACATCTATTATCTTACAGGGAACATCGTACAGGCAGAGTATGTACAGCAAACATGGTCCCACCGAACCAAGGCTCCGTCAACACATGGAACAAACGAGTGATCCGTCTGAAACCGAACACAGAGAGCATCCCGATGTGAGTGGGGTCTGAGCTGGTCCAGGATGTGCCTCATTCAGCTCTTCACCTCATCCACCCTCAACCAAGGATCATTCTAATGTTTGATGCTTTTTCTCCACATCTTGAACGACATGAGCCGACCCAGTTTAAGGAACAGACGTGTGAAAGACTGACTGATGCTCGTGCTGCATTCAAGGACCAGGTGTTTAGAAAATGGACCATTGGACTGTTTATATCAGGAGACAAGTGCTGAATCCTTTGCAGCAACAGTTTCCCACCAGAAAAATCCACGATGGTCAACTGGTGTATTCCTGAATCCGAAGGTGACATCATCAAATTTCTTTTCAAAATCTGTAAATATTAGGTTCATTATCTTAACAGACTAAGAACAGGAGGAAATCCTCACCAGTGAGAATCTAACCAGAGAACATTTGGATTTTTTTTATTTGAAAAAGTGACCTAAACAACGTCACATGTGAATCTGTTTACGGCTTGTAGAACCACATTTGGACCTCACCGGCTCAGGAGGAGCAGGTTCAGTCTGACCACGTTCTTGAGCCTTCAGTGGATCTACTGACCTGAATTAGACTAAAGTCACATTATGACTGTAGTTTCTATGTTTATTAGACCGTCGTCCACCGTTTTTCATCAGTCGGTTATTTCGGTCTCAGGATTCAGGATTACTTACAATTCCACAAACACTTTCTTACTTACCTCTAATGGGAACTGTTTTGGTTTTATGTTTCTGGTTTTGAGTTCCTGTAGCTGTCTGAGATTTCTGCCATCGCCACAAGACAGTGGAGCCTC
>JBBMOC010000250.1:164243-209243 GCA_037975185.1 Centropyge bicolor | reverse complement strand
ACTGAAAAAAGAAGCCAATGCAGAAGTGCAAAAAAGCTGCAGTTCCTGGAATAACCACTAGAGCAGGCTGCAGAAGGGAGTCAATTACATTTGAGCCCCATGTTAAAATGTCCGATTTTACCACAGAAAAAAAACATATTTACAGCCTGGTTCAAAACATGGCTCTAGTCTCATAAGCTGTTTTTCTACTCCATGACAACTCTGGGGGGGGAGAATTTTTTTATAAGGCGTTCGTTTAAAATATACAGCATACATCATTATGCACAATTCATAGTTGTCAATCTAAGTGGCGCCACTTTGATTGACAACTAGCCACTGACGGTCTAAAGGGCGTCACCCCGGCTAATTCTAGTCACTGAGTTTGGGAAAGAGATCGTCGTGGGGTTAGCCGGCTAGCAACGATATTTAGCATTTAACCTAGCTGGTTAGCCGTAGCTAGTTTGATTATTTCGAATAAAGCGGCTTTTTTTCAGCCAATAGCGTTCATTCAGCCGGCCCATAGGACCCGCCTCAGCTCCGCCCTCGCTCCACCTCTTTGTCCATATTTGGAGTAACCGGAGGTAGGCTACCAAGATGGCTACGCACTACGATTTGCTTCATTTTTGCTCTTCAACCTATGGGTGACGTCACGGACACTACGTCCATATTTTATACAGTCTATGGAATAAACTCACCTTCTAAACAAAGACAGTCAGATCCCATTCCCACTACTTACCAATGAATTCATTGCTTGAGTCTTAAACCTGGTCAATTTTAAGATTGTGGAAACTGAAACTCAAATAGCACTTGAACTGAGTTAGAGATGATTCATATCTCTAGCTAAAACCTGAAAGACAACAGCTTGTGCTTTCAGCTTGCTCTCCTCTCCAGAGTACCTCTTGACCTGAATGAATGAAAGTGAAGTGCTGCAGGTGCCGGCGGTGACTGACCGTCGCTGTAGTCGCTCGACAGATGCTCCTTGCGTGGTCGACCGCGAGCTTTCACCTTCTCTCTGTTGGTGGAGGCCTGCGAGTTGTCCGACGACTCGGACGTCTCGCGGTAGTTGACCTGCTGGCGCTGGCCCCGCCTCAGACCCCGCCTTTTTTTGTCAGCGTCGCTGTCAGTCATGTCACTGAACTGATCCGAGTCTGGAGACAAAGAGACCGACGGTTTGTCATTTATCACTCAGCAATGACAAAATATTCTGGTGTCAGATATCAAGAAATTCCCATCAGAACTGTAACGTGACGCGACCTGCTCAGATGTCTTGTTTTGTTAAACCATGAGTCCGAACCCCAGAACCGTTTTTCATCATTTCTACTTTTTACTCAACCAATTACTCAGTTGTCAAAATATTTGAATTGCTCTTTGTTTTTATGTTTATGTTTTTATGTCTGCAGTTTCAGGGGCTTTAAATAATATATATATATATCTATATATATATCTATATATATATCTATATATATAGATAGATATATATATTATAGTTTACATCAGCAGGTCCTTAATGAAACACGTTCAAATGTCTCAAGACTGTCATTGTTTTTACTTTAAATTTGATTACAATCAATCAACTCTGCACCTGTAAAGTAAAACTGTGCTCTTGCATTGAGACTCACCCATTTCTTCTTCACTGTCTTCCTCCTCTTCCTCAGAGGAGCGTCTCCGCCGCCGCCGCAGCCGTTTCCTGCCCCTGCGCTGGGTCCTGCTGGCTCGGTGTTTGGGTATCCCTCTCATCGCCCGTCGGGGGCGGGTCCCGCTGTCCAAGCTGCCCACGTCACTGCCCGCATCTTCATCTTCCTCCTCATCATCATCTGCCCCTGATGCACCAAACTCCTCATCCTCGGAGCTTTGAGTGGAGAGAGAATTTAAAACATGAGACAACTGGAAGAAAATACTTTTGTGAGGAGAGAACAAGGATCAGTTCGTGTGTGTGTGTGTGTGTGTCTGTGTGTCTGTGTGTCTGTGTGTCTGTGTGTGTGTGTCTCCATGTTACCTGTTGCTGAGCATGAACTCGTCTTCGCTCTCTGCAGCCGTGCTGTCACTCTCCAGGTCGTTCAGCCTCCGTTTCTTCCGGTTCCTGGCAGACTGAGTCTGGCTTCTGATTGGCCGCTGGCTCTCTTTCCCGTCCTCTGACAGGATAGCTGTGATGTCTTTGCCTTGTCCTGCTCCGACATCAGAACAGTCCAAGTTAGAGTTAAAGTATGGCTTCTCAGTCACCTCAGTCGGTCATGAGGTGGAAATGTTATCAATATGCTGCGTCACACACTAATACTAACAAACTGCTCGTTCTCTAACAGTGGAAGCAGAGAAATGCAGGAGAACTTTATTTTATCTTCCTGTAAACTCACAGGGACAAAGGCCAATCACTTCATTTCGTTCAGCTTTACAACACAGCAGCCTATTATTTACTACAGAGCTGTCAGATTAGGATTAATTCTGTGGCTTTATCAAGGAAGTAACACACTGAGTCTGACAGCTGAGCTGACAACAGCGCTCTCAGTCTCCGGTGAGTGGAGCTCCACGGCCAAAAGCCACTGATTCAGTCAGTAACAGGAGTGATTCAGTTTGGTTCGTACATGTAATGAACTGCTCTGTCTGGGTGCAGCTACCCAACTGTACGATGACACTGAGCCACCAAACCACTTATTCTATTCCTTTTTGTTTTACTGGATTAGGCTCTTTCACTCCCAGCATTCTCTGACATGTGATGACAGAAGTGTACTCTGATAACATGAGAAAAGGCAGCATTCCAGTTAGCTGTGTCAGTGTCATCATTAGGTCTTTGAGGAGGGGATCTCTCCTCATTCTTTCATGTTTTAGCTCAATATATAGTGTAATAGTTAGAATCTTTCTTAGAATAGAAATAGTTTTGTTTACCTTTACATTGTAAACTCAAATATAAGTTTGATATTGATTTATATATAGTAGTGGCGCTTTTATTTTGAAGTCGTTTTTCAAGTCTCGTGACTAAAATCAACATCACCTGTAAATACACTGCAATCACGGACTTTCAAACCTTTTAAGACCGACAAGCCGCACACCTCCAGCCTCCCTTTGCAGCATGCAGCCAACGAGGTAATTTAGTTTGTATATTTTTATTTTTGTCAAAGGTTATTGTGATTTAGATGCGGTACATGTTATTTATGTTGACACTGTGTTGTGTTTTATTTGTTTACATGACAAAGTTTTCACGGTGGACTTGGACAAAATCCAATAAACCTGTCGCAAGAAAGCCACTTGTGTCTGCCAGTGCTTGGAGGGAGAAAGTGAACTTTTACATATAGTGTTATATAAAGAGAACAAGCATTGGTTCACATGTTCAACTGTTGCAAACACTGATGTATTCACCAAACCTAATACTGAAGTGCAGAAGTGCTCTGTCGTCAAAGGGAAGAAATAAATAACATTTGTCTTACGTATTATTTCTAATGCTGCAGTTCTGCAACCTTCACATCGTCCACTCACCACCACAGAGCTCTCCGATGTCCTCCTCAATAGCCTCATCAATGGCATCATCAAAGTCATCAAACCTGCAACACACACACACACAAACAGATGTTGACAGCTGCTGTGTGGGATTTCAACTTCTCACATTTTGGCAAAATTGTAGTTTCCTGTTACACATGGCACATCTCACTCACATCACCTGAACACACAGAAACACTGAATATAACATGACTTTGTTTATAAGAAAAGCCCACACAGCACCACACCTGTAACCCCCACCAGGCTCCACCCACCTGTAGCTGATGTGCTTCCTGGTCCTGGTTGATCTCCTCCCCAGATTTTTGCTCTTTTTGGAATCTTTCTTCTTGGCAGACTTCTCCTCTTCCTCCTCATCTCCCTCCTGAGACAGGCACAACAATTCTTTTTAATGTCACATGATCAAAAATAATATTTTCAAACAGATGTCAAGTTTGGCTTAAGTCTGTTTGTCAAGTTTAGACTCGATTCCAATATCTGTGTTGAGAAACAAAGAAACACCTGAAAGATCTGAGCTGCTCAGTGTAAACTGCAGCTTCCACACTCACAGTGCAAATCTAATCACAGCAACACATGTGGCTAAACAGACAGGTCATGAAGCTGACACTGATGTGTTACAATAAAAAGAATTCAAACTTGAAGAGGTCACACTCTTGCAGGAATGACTCACAGGAATGATGTTCTCCACACTGATTCCCACGTACACCAGCCGCTCCCTCCTGCAGAGACAGCGAGAGAGGAGGCTCAAAATCCATCATCTCTATTTGAAAGGTTTTGTAGAGTCAATCACCCTCTGTGTGTGTGTGTGTGTGTGTGTGTCTGTGTGTGTGTGTGTGTGTGTGTGTGTGTGTGTGTGTGTGTCTGTATCTGTGTCTGTGTGTCTGTGTGTCTGTCTGTCTGTCTGTCTGTGTGTCTGTCTGTCTGTCTGTCTGTGTGTGTGTGTCTGTGTGTGTGTGCATGTGTGTGCGTGTGTGTCTGTATCTGTGTGTCTGTCTGTGTGTCTGTCTCTGTGTGTGTGTGTGTGTCTGTATCTGTGTCTGTGTGTCTGTGTGTCTGTCTGTCTGTCTGTCTGTGTGTCTGTCTGTCTGTCTGTCTGTGTGTGTGTGTCTGTGTGTGTGTGCATGTGTGTGCGTGTGTGTCTGTATCTGTGTGTCTGTCTGTGTGTCTGTCTGTGTGTGTGTGTGTGTGTCTGTATCTGTGTGTGTGTGTGTGTGTGTGTGTGTGTGTGTGTGTGTGTGTGTCTGTGTGTATCCTTACCTCCTCTCTGCTCGCTCCTTTTTCTTCAGTGCACTGTCCAGATTCTGCAGCTGCTCCTCCAGTTTCTCGCACAGCAGCTTCTGAAGGGAGGAAACCAAACCACCACAAAACTGTCACTGTCAAATGTTTGGAAATGTCTTGTTTATTAGTGCTGAGTATTGAACTTCAACACTAAATTAGTCCCACTGAAATGTGACACACCTGGCCAGAATTGTAGCCATTTTTGATTATCAACATTAATAGTTCCTGATTTATATCTAATTTTATCACTTTTACACTGTTTGATTTTGAAATGTGTGTGTGTGTCTATGTTTCAGTCCTCTGTCTGTCTTACATGTTGGCAGGGGGGGCAGAACCACTCTCCATCCGGAATCAACATGAGCGGCGGCCGCAGGCAGGCGGTGTGGTATCCACTGTCACAGGAGTCACACAGCAGGATCTGAGGACACACACAGCACATCAGCATGTTACCAAATGAAAGTGTGAGCAGAGGACAGAGTCTTCAAATGGCTTCAATATTTTGTATTTACTCATGTCTTCAGTATAAAAGCCGACCAGCATCAGAAGTAATCAATTCAATGATAGACAGAGATGAAGAGATCGTTTTGATAAGTGGATTAATTTAGTTTAAGTCATTTATCATTTATCATCATGCTGACTGACGAGTGGTGCAGTACAGCATAGACAAACTATATCAACACGTCAAACCAAGACCAACTTGTCTTCATATACCTGGTTTTGTGTGCAGGAGTATTTTCATTTCAGGGGATGGATTTTAACATACTGTCACCTCAATGTTGGAAATACTCTTAAATATATTAAATTATATATTAAATTGTATTAAATATCATTATAAGATAAGATAAGATAAGATAAGATTTTTTTTTTTAATAAGATAAGATAATTATTTATAGATAAGATAACTATAGGCTGTAGCAATAAAGTTTCCCTTCATTCAAACTACAGGGCCTTGCCCCAATCATGAAGACAGACAAGTGCGTCCAAATACTTTTGGACAGTCTCTCACACAACCACACTTCTCCCTGTCTCACCAGCTCAGGGTGGTTGGGCAGGCCACAGTGACTGCAGGCATCTTCACTGGGAAGCTCCTCTGATTTACATGATTCTTCTGAGTCGCTGCCTCCTTCGCTCTCCTTCTCTCCTTGTTTCCTCCCTCTGTCCTCCGCCTCCCCTCCCTCGTTCAGTTTGCGTCTCTTTGAGCGAATGTTGGACCATCGAGGCCGTCGATGCCTCCTTTTACCCTTCGAATGCATTAGAAAAAGAGAAACAGTCAAACAGAGCAAAAAATAGAAGAGAAAAATAAGAGTTTATTGTCACAGATTACACAAACTGATTACCCTTTGTTTCCTGATTTGTCCAACAGGTTCTGTTTTTCTGTCTTTCTTTGTAGGTGAGTCCTGCTCCTCGTCATCTTCGTCGTCTTCCTCCTCCTCCTCCTCCTCCTCCTCTTCCTCCCTCGTTCTGTTCGGCAGCGCCTGTTTTCTTTGTGGTTTCTTTCTCTGGCTCTCAGCCGCCTTCGAGCTCGGCCTGCAGGTTGGCAAAGCAGATGATCTTCAAGAAAAAAGGTGTAGATGGGACTGAATTTATTGTCAAAATCAAACCAGCTGTACCTGAGATTACAATGGACCAAAAGACAAATTCAAAGTTTACTCTCGAATCCACCCGTTTCATACATTTTCTCGCACACGTACCTGCAAATCCTCGCGGATCTCCTCAGTGGCCTCCCTTCTTCTTGCACCTCCTGCTCCCTCTCTTTCTCCTCCTCCTTCCCCCCCTTTCCCCTTAACTTGTTTCTCCGGTGGGGAGGAATCTTGATCTTCAGCCTGATTCCTTCTTTCTGGAGCTCAGAGGAGGCTTCCTCCAGGGGACCCTGCCTCTCCTCTGATCCAAGCCCAGTGTCCTTCACCCTAAATGGGGCTGCCAACCCACCATTGAGCCCATCTCCCTGGTGGTCCTTTATAACCTGCTGGTCAAGCTTTAGAGGTGGGACGGCGGTGGATTCTGCCTCCAACTTTCCTAAAGTGCTTTTATTCTTTTCATTGTCATCGTTACTTCCTTCTTCTGCCACAGTGCGTGCAGACACCTCTCTTCTTCTCTCCTCCCTCTCTTCCAGGTTGTCAGATTTCTGTTGATGGCTGCTGTGGCCCGTTTTCACCCCCCCGTCCAACTGCTCCTCTGTTGTTATTTTACTCTGCTCTTCTGCTGTCTGTCTTTTGGGCTCTGTGGACTGAGAGAGTGAGGAAACACTAACAAAATCCACTTTTCTATCAGTAGCTTCAGGGAGCTGATCAGATTTTAAGGATGGCACTGGTAGTTTTCTGGCTGTTTGGGCCTCCATCGCTGCAGGAGGAGGAGGAGCAGCCGCCGCCTCCCCTTCAACAGGTCCCTTCCTGACCAGCACTGACTGCCGGGTCACCTCCCGCTCTTCCTCTACAGCTCTGGAGCCCTTGTGGTCTACATTTGGCCCATTTTGTTCTTGCTGCTCAGCACCGGGGGCTCTGTGACGCTCAGATGGGCTGCGGATGACCCCTACATGACCGACAACACTGACCTGACCTATGACCCCTATGACTCCATTTTGCCCCTCTTTGTGCGGCAGGAGGAGAGAAGCTCTCCCATTGGTCAGTTCTTGCCTTGAAGCAGTGACCACCAGCTGTTGCTGCTGTTGGGAGGCAGCTTGACCACCAGGGGGCAGTAATGGGTTCGGTACCTTCCCCTCTCTTCCATGACTTTCCTTGGTCTGGATCACTGACGGGTTACAAACAATAATACTACTGCTGTTAGTGTTGTTGAGGTGGTTGCTGTGGTAGCTCTCAGCGAGCTTGAGCTCCCTCTTCTTCAGTGGTATCTTGGCCTGCTGGCTGCTCCTGACGACGGCACGCTCCGCTTCCTCTTCCTTGTTCATTTCCGGTTTTGTCACAGTCGTACCTGGTGCCATGACGACAGACACAGCGTTCTTGGGGGCGTCAGCATCCCTGGATTCCGCTTTGACGATGGTGGTGATCGTACTCACACGGTTATCAAAGACAGGCTGCTTGTGATCCGTCTTCTCTTCCTTCACTTCAGCCTCAGTGTTTTCCTGCTTGATAGGCTGCAGCTGCTCCTGCTTTACCTCTGCAAAAAAACAGAAAATACAGAAGCATTTTACATTTGAGATGCTGATCATGTCGGCACAACTTCTGAAGTTTGAGTCTGGCTAAAGACCTTTGTATCATTACATCCTCACTGTCACTGCTGTCCACTTGTTTTCTGTCAATGGTCAGTCATTGTCATTGTTGGTGCCATTCAGCTCAACACTTCTATTTAAATCAAAGATGATGAGATCTATCGATCGCATTCTATCATCTATCAGATTTTATTTAGACTTCAGTTACCTTGTCTTAGGGGTTTCTCCTCATTTACAGGGTCAACCTTCTTACTATCAGTGTGTTCCTCTGTGGTCTTGGAGGGTTCAGGTTTGGTGCTTCCAATGGCCTCACCCCCTAAATCACCTTAACACACACACAGACACACAGTCAGTCCTTCACAAACAATGTAGATCTACACAGCAAGAAAATGATGTGTGATATTGGACTTTTCAGTTGTTTAATCTAATAGATTATTAGTATTTTTTTCTCTTTGGAAATTAGTTTGAATCTAATACTAATAAGCAATAATAAGATGATGTTGCCATCCATAATATGAAACCTACAATCCAAAGCAACATCTTATCATTCCCCAACACACCTCTGTCTTTCTCTGTGGGGCTGGTGCTCCTGGCTCCAGCCTGGTTCTGGTCCCGGTCCTGATTCAGGTTTGGATCAACCTGGGCCTTCAGCAGCTCCAGAGCCTCAGCCAGGTCGTTACGTGTCCTGAGAAGACAAGGCATAAAGCACAGGAGAGCAGGATTTGAATAGACTTCGAGCAGAAAGTGGTAAACTGACATGACACTGTAGCTTATTATCCAGCAGGAACAGACACTTCATCTTTCAGGAGAATTAGTGTGACTTAGAAAATACGGTGCAGGCAGATAGCAAAATAAGAAAAAATACATTTTTACCAACAAAGGAAACAATAACAATAGATGTGATTATATCCAGATTTCCACCTGATTAAGATTACAGTACTATGATTGCAGGGGCGGCTGTGGTGTGGGAGGTGGAGTGGTTGTCCAGTTGGATGGTTGGTGGTTCAATCCCTGGCCCCTGCAGTCTATGTATTGTATCTATGTACTGCTCCCGATGGCTGTTCCATCGGTACGTGTACGTACGTCACTTTGGACAAAAGCGTCTGCTAACTGAAACTGTAGAATTGTACTACCTGACGATGCACTTCCAGGTGGATCCGTCCTGGTCGTCTTGCTCCTCTGTGTACAGTCGGATGTTCTGCTCCTGGTCCAACTGAAGCCAATACATCAGGCCCTGCCGGTCCCGGCCGATAGGCTGCAGCCGCATCTTCTCCGGGTCCTCCTCATTAATCGCCATCTTGAACTTAAGGTTGTCATCGAACTGACACTCGCAGAGATACTGCAGGGTCATCAAAATACACGTGTGGAAAGAGGAAGAGGGAGTTGAGGGGGAAAAACAACGAGAAGGTTAATGTGGTTGTTGCATTGACTCCAGATGATTCAGTCTTTTGGATGCACTAATTACATAAAGCACAAACAGGGCAGGTCATACTTTGAGGATACTTGACTTGCACTCCATGGACATTTCCTGGTAGCCCTTCTGTTCCAGCTCCCATGCCCAGGTACTGTTCAACTCCTGGCAAACCTACGGGAAACAATGATTGGATACAGTCACTGCAGACAAGCCTGCTTGCACAAGTTCTGTGTCCCAACACTGACATGTGTGGTTAAAGCTTCTTTAATGTGTCTCCTCTTTCAACATTTCTCCATCAGTAGACTGCAATAGAAGTAAGGATCTACAGTTAGTGGGAAATTCTCAGATGTCATTCCACTTAAAGGTCGGAGTTTTCCGTACAAATACACCTTTGTTTTTGTCCTACAGTAAATGACAAACAGGGGCTGTAGCTACATCCCATTCCCACTACATAACACTTGAAATAATTGTAGTTTTGGGGTGTGGTCACAGGTGAGAGCAAACCTGAGAAGTGTCTTTTAAGAAGCAGGAGGTGAGCACTCCATCCACAGAAAGCTGAACTTGGTGATGACTGAACCTCTTCAGTAAGTCATGTTTATGCATGTCAAGTGCAGTCAGTCTGAATGGAGTCCGCAGCCAAACACATCACAAACACAGACATACATAGAGCTCTCACCTTAGCCAGGTATTTTTCCCAGCGGTCAGTAGACACAGTCCTCCCCAGTTTTCTGAGCAGCTTGACGTGGAGCTCCACAAGGGGTTTAGGAACTGGAAAACACACAGGATGATTAAAAACATTACATTGTTCGTTTTAACTTTCCATAAATCACCACAAACCCAGTGTCAACAAACGTTCATCCTGCTGAAGTGCACAACTTAAAAGCCGGCTGCAGGGCTGTTTTCCCCATCACTGATCTCCTACCTCCCTGTTTAGGAGGCTAAAGGGGCTAACATTTCCCTTTTGAAGATCAATCATATCACAAAACAGGAATAGGATTTACACTCATGTTTGGTCAACATTTTAATTATTGTGTGTGTTAGATTGCTCCGTTTTAGATTGTTCTTTGGTGAGATTTTTTTTTTTAAATAACCAACTTCATGACAAAAGAGCTCAGTGAACTGAAGATTCAACACAATCATGAATTCTTTAACAAAACTGAAGTGCTGACTAAACATCCTTTTTACAATGAAAACAAGTGTGGAACAGCAGACAACTTGACACTTGCTGGAATTTTATTTCACATTTCTTCCAGTAGCTGTTGGAAAATAGCCAACGACTCCAGAATGAATAAAGAGGAAAATTACATTTATGATTCCAGCTGTGAATGTAAAATGTATTCATACAGACTCAATCTGGATATGCAGCACTGTAATCTTTGACATCTTATGAGCCACTTTATCAGTGCAAATTAAATGAAACAAGATAAGCAATAAAAACAAGGCACATTGTCAATGTTTATATGTGTTGCTCAGTGTCCTGCTTATAATATGCAATGTGTTGTCTGCACTAACATTGTGGCTTATAAACATATTCCTGCACTGAGGGTATCACAACCAGTGATAGTTTATGAATAGTTTATGTTGCTCACTCGGCACTGGGTAAATAGATGTTTACTATGTCTGTGGTTCTCAAAAATTGGTTGCCAACAACTTCCTGGGTAGATAGTGAGACAGACACACAGAGTGAATGAGATTTGCTCAAAACAACAGGACTGTAAAGCTGAGCAAACCTAAAATAAGATCATGCTCTATTACTCTCTGAATAATTCCAAAATGTATTTCACTGTAAAACTTTACCTTGATCTTATTAATAACATGAGATGCCTATAAAAAGTCTACTTTGAAGGTATTTCTCACAGATACTGACATGAACCTCAGCTCTATTAAAAACCTTGAAACCTTTGAAATGCATGAAATGTGTATTTGAATAGGCAATTGTAACTTTACCTGGTGACTAGATTCATTTTAAATGGCATCAAACCACACTTTCCCTTTGTTTGTTGCAATCCCTACCTTTTGTTTTACTTTATTATTTCTTCTCTCTATTATATATTATGTAGTTTCAGTTTTATCCAGGATATAAGAAATAATTGTGTCAGGATTACATCTGATTATTGCTGTCATGATACTGTTGTTACTGTCTGTTCTGCCTTCAAAACATGACAAAAAATCCCAGAGGCTTTTGTAACTACCCCAAAAACTAAAAATACAACCTTGGAACAAAACAGGCTCTAATATGTGGTCTGATGTGCTGCTGTCAGGAGCCCGTGAATTTACAGGAAATTCCAGTTTTCTCTGCTGGCACAATAAACTGAACGTTTCTACGTTTTCACATTAACACAGACTGTGAAAACGCATTTAATCATGCCTGACTCTGAAATGTCATGTAAATATTGGAGCTAACTGCAGCGTAAACATTACGTCTAACTTTTCTCTATATACCGTTACTATACAGAATCTGAGCCCCAGAACTGAAGGTAATTGAAAACTAGCTGAGCTAACAAGCAAGACACGCATAAAGCTACTAACACGACAGCTTCGAGTTTCAAACATGTCTTTCTAAAAAATGACACTAACTCAACTGTATTTCTTTGTTTTGTTTTTGACTAAAAGTAGCCGGAATCCTCGATGCTAACTCGTTAGCCAGCAGCTAGGGTCCCTACTGCGCCTGTGCAGATTTGACAGCCACTCTGCCAATGGCAAAAAACAACATCCAGTGTTTTTAGCTAACATCAGTGGCTCAGTTTGACAGCCGACCGAAGCGCAGGTCGAGCGGGGGAATATTCCTGCCGTGAGCACAGGATTAAGCATGAATACAGGGGACATCGGTGTCGGTCCAGCCCGGCTGCCTGTGAGGCAAGGCCGGTGAAAAATTACACCTGACAACGCTGTGGAGCTAACTGGTTGGCTGTGTGTGGTCACTGGGCTGCTGCATCATGGCTCCCACCAAGTTCAGCGTTAACAGATCGATGACAACATTATCGACGACCTGTCACTTCTCTCCTCATAAACCCCCCCAGGGTGGCTTTCCAAACCCTGGACCCCCGCCTGTGTCCGTCCCCTCTAACTTTAGCACGAACACACAACACAGCCCAAAGTGTGTGGGATCTGGTGAGGCTAGCTTCGTGTTAGCGCTCTACGGGTCCCTCTCTGTCCAAATATCTCCTCAGAAACTTGGGCAAAAAAAAAAAACCTACGGAGAAAAACGGACTCAGTGAGCGACAACAGCCGGTGAGAAAGCGAAGCAGCCCGCTGACTAAACTCTGAGCGTAGCTCTGCGGGGCCACACACTCCTCAGCCTTCGTCATCCTCCTCATCATCACGATGATGATGATGGTGATGGTGGTTGTGGTGGACCCCCTTCTCCTTCGGTTTCAAGTGTCGCAGGTTTCCACCACTTCTTCGCCCCACCACCACCGCCGCGACCACCGACCCTCACCTGTCGTCGTGTCCCGCAGATAGCGCTCCATCTGCGGGAAAGTCATCTCGGGCAGATCCAGCGCCGCTCCGTAGCGCTCCAGGAACGAACAGACCTCCGCGAAGCTCGGGCAGAGCGCCGGGCCGGAGCTTCTCACCACCACCGGAGCAGCCATCTTTCCAGGCGGAGAGAAACAGGAGGGGAGGGCTCGCTGCTCGGATGCGACTGTGTGCGAATGAAATGAATGGAGGGAGAAAAGCATCTACCGGTGTCAAGGTAGACAGCACAAGAGCCTTCCGCTTCTGGGCGTTGTTTTCAAAATAAAATAACTCCGGGCGTGCGTTCTGAGTTCGTCAAATAAAGAAGCAAAGACAAAGGATGAAGATGACCACCCTTATTTCCGAGAAATATCTCCAATCCCATTTTATTACGTTAAGTAGATGTACTGTTTATTTTGTTATTACTTTGTTTCCCTGTGATACGCGTATCGTGCTTTTATTTTAGATATTCCACCCTGCTCTTTCCTGTGTCCTTGTGCATAATTTACGTCAACTTGACGCAGCAGTGAGAAGTTGGGAGGACCAGGGAGGGCAGAGCGAGAAATGCCCAGAATTCAACGCGACACACCAACATCAAAAACATTTCAAAATGGTTTTTATTCCTCAAATGTCTCCAGAATAAGCTACATATCAAATATATCACCCTTCCACACGAATTAAAAACCTCACGTAGGCTCGAATGATTGATCCAAACTGCCAATTTATTCCTAGTTATTTATATTTATGTAGATACATCACATTTATAGATACATGAAGTATCGATCAGTTTCTTTTAAACTATCAGAATCACTGCATGCTGCCTTTAGGGACTGTTGGAAAGAAATAAAGAAGAAGAAATAAAACATTTCTGGAGTAAATTTCTCAGGCCAGCTGTTTAATATACAATCAGTTCAAAGTAGAGTTGACAGTCAGTATTTTTACATCGTGATTTTGATTTAATAGAAAATACATCTAAGTAGAATTACATTGCAATTAAAATTACATGGATAAAGCACAAAGTTGCTGATTTTTTTCTGATGTTGACTAAAGGCAAGTTTTTTCTGATTTTTAACATTTGAAAATTGATTTGATGTGGAGCAGACACTAATGAATAAATCTTGCTGAATTCCATCACACTAATGATGCCATCTAAAGTCACCTGTAGTTTAACAGTTTAATTAGAACATTAAACTTAACTCAACCCTCATATCTCAGGAGTTATCAGAAGGCCCGATAGGTTCTGTCACATGTGTGAACTGATCCTGTAACTAACACAGTGTCAAATACAGACTGTAGAAAAACAGACATTTGGACATAGTTTGGGCTTTTATGTCATTTGAGTTTGCTGTTTACCACAATCTTCTTTTTAGACAAAAGAAAAAAGAAGACAAGAAAAGCAAAACCATCAAACTTTGGAAATGTTAGGGAAGATGGAGTACGTAACACAGCATGTGTGATTGGCTGTTATACCTGTCAATCAAGTAATATTTCTCATATACCCATCTCTGAGCCCTGATAATAATTTTGTAATGATAGTAAAAATGGTAGTTTTGGGTTGCAAATTTTGTTGGATGGTTTGCATTTACACAGTTCTTGCGTCTTTATATTGTGGCAATATCAATTTCTCTATTTAATGCTACTTTTATGTAGTTAGTTCTATTTCATTGCCTTTTTTATTTACATTCTATTCTAATTTAAATATTTTGATATCTGTTTCTACATTTTGTGTGTGTTTAGCATTGTGGTGACTCAAACTAGATTTTATTGTGTAAATCTTTATTGTGTAATTATAAAATAAAACAAATCCTTGACACTTTTGTGTGGTTGTATTTTAGACCTTGGAAATTGAGAACACATTAATGTGCTTATTATTAATGTGCTTTTAGTCTTAAGAGTCCTGGTTTTTACAGCTGATTAAAAAAAATGATGTTGTTTCGGGTTTCTTTCCAAAATAGTCATTCCCTGATTTCGTATATTTTTTTTATTTTGTATGTAATAAATGCATCAATATTGTGCAATTGTGAATTTTCGCGACCTCTGAAAGCCCAAACTCACGAGCTTTCTTTGAAGGCACCATGACAACCGGAAAATCAGAGCTGTGAATCTGCACCTGAAGGCATCTGTTTTTAAAGAAGGGCGGAAGGAGTTTTGTGTCTTACAGGAAGAAGACTCGAAACTTTACTGTTTCATCTGTTGAATGTCTGGACGGCTTCATCATCTAGATCCAGTTCTGGACAACAGCCTCGGGTTTTTGCAGCCGAAGCTGCAGCCATGACACTTTAATAACAGATTAAATTTAGCGGGAGTTTGTTGGTAAGTTCAAGTTCTTCATCCCGCTTTACAGTGCGTTATAATGAATTGCCGTCATTAGTTATTAATTAGCTGTAGTTTCCTCTTTTCTCTAAAATCAATCGGTTTGTGTTAACTCACTGAAAAACTTTTAAGTGAAGTGAACGCTAGTAAAAAGTGAGGGAAAACTGTATTTATGCTTCTTCTCCGGGGACATTGGTTTTCTGATTAGTCACAGCTCATGGCTAACATTAGCTAAATAACACGCTCAAAGTTAAGTGTCCAAATCTGATGAATCTTCTGCTGAAAAAATAAACTAAATACAATAAATAAACCGTACTGACTACAGATACTTGTGGACACTGTCAAACTGCAGCTGCAGTTCAACAAAGGAGCCTGTTGATGTTGTGGAAGAAAGTCACGAGTTGTTTTCAGCCTTGATTTTATAAACATGTTTCATAAGTTTCCAATCAGCAGAAAATCCTGGAAGCAAACCTGCCAGAGCCGCTCTGAAGTGGGCATGACCGTCAAATAACAAGCATCAGTCTGTCAGGGAGAAAAACACTAAGGTTTTGTAAGGGTTGAAATCAATTCAGGTCTCTTACTCACAGTTCAGTTCAGATCTGAGGTCACATTAGAGAAACATATAAGAACAGTTGACTGGTGCAGCTTCAGGTTTTAGAGCAATAATACAGAAGTAAGAAGCTATGAATCAAATGAGGTTATAACGACAGACATGACCAGATTTTCAAGAAATATGCATCATAAATATTTATATCAATGCAAACATGTCTGGTGAGAAGTTGCACCACCTGTCGAGTGTCTGAACAGCCTGTGTTTCAGCAGGTGTTTTTATTGAGTAACAAGCAATACACTGATTCTGTAAGAAAGGAATAAACTGATTTGATAATGTACACCTGACTGTAGAAAGACCATATGTAAGAGAAAAGGCACATAAGGAAATGTTATTGGTGAACAAAAGAAGGACAGATGCAACCAATTACAAAAGGATTTCACGTTGTGGAATTTATATTATAACCTGCTGATTTCACTCTATGAATACGAGATGAAGATGTATTTATAGACATATGACACTTTATGCTTATTAAGGTGATTATTTCACAAGGTTGGTTAACATCATACCAATTACAGTCAGTCCTTAATAATTCAGGATGAAGTGTGTTAGAGGTGCAGTAGAAGGCAAGTTGGGGAAGAAACCATCCGCCAGACTGGTAAACATTGTCTGGGATTGTCGACTACTTGAGCAGCCACATAGTGTTACCCGACACTTTGCTCTGCAGTCTACAAATAAAGATTTGCCTGCCAAAAAGGCAGAAGGATCTTCAGAGACTGTGGAGGAACATGTCAATGTTCTACACAGAGAATTCACCTAAATATCTGAAACCAGGCTTGTTTCTGGATTTTTGTGTTCTTTACTGCGTCTGCTGCAGGAAACAGAAGAGCGGTGAGATGGCCATCGCCCACGTGGCTACAGAGTACGTGTTCAGCGACTTTCTGCTGAAGGAGCCAAACCAGGCTCGATACCGCAACGTCCGAACCGAGCTGGCTGTGGACAAGATGGTGACCTGTGTGGCAGTGGGCCTGCCCCTCCTCCTCATCTCTCTGGCCTTCGCTCAAGAGGTTTCAGTGGGTGAGTGGGGATATGGAGCGAGGGCTGGAATCAAGACCGCAAAGTCTTTTCCAAGACCAGATCTGTTCTAGTTCAGGTGTAGACAAGGGGGTTATTCCAGGAAGGAGGCGAGGAAAAGTTGCACTTATTTTGAAAAACCTGACCTAACAATAATAATCATGGTGGGTTCAAGAGTTTGGGAGGCCAGCAGATTACAATTATACCAATTAATTTCAACCATTCACTTTCTTCATTTTACTCATGTTTATATTCCTAGATGTATTTTTCCTATGTTCCTCATGCTCATGCCTCTATTCTTTATATTTTGTCCTTCAGTGTAAAGCACATGAGTTTCCTTTGTAATGCTTTATCGTGCTGTATAAGTAGAACTGCCATGTCCATTTACACATTTCACTGTTGTTCCTGTCACTTGCTCTCATGTTTCTGTGGATCTGACCTGTCCCTCTGTCTCTCTGGTTCTTGCAGGTACTCAGATCAGCTGTTTTGCTCCTACTAACTTCTCCTGGAGGCAGGCTGCGTACGTGGACTCGTACTGCTGGGCAGCTGTCCATACACACACTCTGCCTCTGTGGCTGCACAAGGTACACACACACACACACACACACACACACACACAGGGTTTCACTGTTCACATGTGTAATTGTTAGACAGTGGTTGATTGGACATGACATGTTTAGATACTTCTGTTGCTGGAGTGAACAGTATTTTAAAGAGTCGTCCAACCAGCCAGTAATAATAAAGGTATAAATAAAATTAAGGATCCTCCTCAAGTGTGATGCAAATAATAATCAAAGTCTGACCTGAGTGACAATGTCAGCATGTTAAATCATTAAAATCTGACTTGTTCTCTGCCTGCTCTGTCATTTCCTCGTATGATGCATGTAACTGAAGGTAAAAGGTGAAATTTCAGTTGTGCACAGGCAGCTGTTCTTTTGTGATTTTCAGGGTGTATTTGAGAATATCTATAGTAAGATGTTGTCGGCTGAGGCTGAGCTTAGATTGCAGTAATGGGCATGTGTCTCGGCCAGAGGCATTATATTTTTTGGTTGTCGGGAATTTCATTACATCTGGCCCCAACATCCACTTGGACTCCAGGATGAACTGATAAGAATTTTGTGGGGTTAAAGTTTTTTGCTGAGCCCGATCCTGTCTCTCCTCGCCAGTTCTTTCCCTACATTCTGCTGCTGGTGGCAGTGCTGATGTACACTCCGGCCTTGTTCTGGAGGTTTTCTGCGGCGCCCCTCCTGCAGTCTGACCTCAGCTTCATCATGGAGGAGTTGGACCGCTGTTATAACCGCGCTGTGACTCTGGCCAAACGCATGGCCGCCTCAGGACTGCTCGGCCAAGACAGGTAGAGTAGGACACCTCAGATTTGTAGAGAACATTGCTTGGGTGCACACATTACATGGTGTCATTAGCATTGATAAATTACTAATGTCTTTGCTGTTCTCATAGTTCTTCATCATTCTCCACTGTTCTGTCTCTCGCCCCTCCTGTATTCTCCTCACCCCTCGGCCAGTGACCCCACCGAGGACTGTTTCAACTACCCACTGGTGGAGAAGTTTCTGATGACCAAGCGTTGCTCGCGGGTGCTGCTGTTTTACTACCTGCTGTGTCGCGGCCTGACTCTCGTCACCCTGACGTGTGCCTGCGTCTACCTGGGCTACTACCTCCGCCTGGCCTCCGTCACCGATGAGTTCGGCTGCGCGCTGCGTGTTGGCCTGCTCGCCTCGGACCCAGGAATCCCAGAGAAGGTGCAGTGTAAACTCATCGCTGTGGGAGTCTTCTCTTTGCTGAGGTATTTGTCTGTGCAGTACACGGTTGTTTTTCTGAGGCGCAGTTAATGTGTGGATCTGCCTGTTTAAAGCTCAGGTTTTGTTTGGACAATATAACAATGTGGACCTTTGAGTTCCTTTTTTTAAAGGTAGTACTGAGTAGCATTAATGAGGTGTCTCTCTTTTTGGTCCACCTCTGTGATGAATCCTGTTTCCAGTTCCAGTAGACATGTTGTACTATAACACCTTCATACTGAAATGTTCACTTCCTCCTTTCTACTTGTCAAACTGCAGTCTGTTTGTTTTGCACTGTTTCCAGCCTTGTCAACTTGGTACTGTTCATTGCACTGATTCCAGTGGTGATCTACGCCAGTCTTCGCCCCCTCTTCTGCCACGGATACGCCCACTTCCTGGAAACCTACCAGTCACTGCCCACCGTGGGTGTGCTGCCCGCCCCCGGTGGCCAATGGGACGATCTCTCTCTGTATCTGCTCTTCCTGGACGAGAACATCAGCGAACTAAAGTCCTACAAATACATCAAGGTGTGTTGGCTTGTGTTGTGTCTGAAATCACTCTTCATTTATTATGACGTCAACTGTATTTACTGTTTGCCATTGTATTTGAGTGTGCACTCAAAATTCTAAAAAAATTCAAATTCAAATGACGAAGTTAACAGCTGTGCATCTTTACAATGACGACACAACCTGATGTTGATTCTTAAGTTTCCACGATCTCAGTTTATTTCTCACTATAGAGTAAACTACTGAGTATCTACTATATAGACAGTAGTGAATCGGGGATTGAGGGATCATTTTTCTGCTAATATGTCACTCAGTTTTGTAGTATAGTATAATACTACAGTATTAATAGTATAAATAACAATAACTGAGTATATGTTTTCTTCTCTTTGTCCAATTTTGTTTTCGGACGTCAGGTGTTGGAGTTGCTGAGGAAACGTGGTGAATGCTCCGGAGAAAACTTTGATACTATGGGTCTGCTGCAGACTCTCTGTCTGGTGAAGATGGACAGTTTGGATGGAAAAAAATCTACCGGTGCTGCATCGGAACAAGATCAAGAAAAAACTAATGCAGTTGACTCTGCCAGGTGCAACCGTCCAAACTCTGCCTCCGATGACAGCAAGATGGAAACCGAGATGAAAGGTGAGTTCAGAGGCTAGAGACCAAATTCTGTTAGTCTTCTTTTATAATATTCAATGATGGTTTAGCAATCACATTTGAAACTGAGAAATTCATGACTGTTGTTCAGCATAATTGTGTCTTAATGATATTATGTGCAATATTATATATTGTATTATTAGACTGCTGAATGAGGCAGAGCGATGGTCTAAGCTCTGTTGAAGAGGTTATAACCATCTTTAGTTTATTACCTTTTAAACTGTGCCTCCTTCAAAAACTAGTATGATTTGAACTGTGGCTAGTTTTAAATACATGTGGAGAGCAGCAGAGAGTCAGAGGTGGAGGAGTGTAGGCCAGAAAAATGCGAAGGTGACAATTACCTCAAAAATACCAGCGAGACCTGTCTCTGAGCAGGCATGTCGAGTCCCTGAACACAAACAGGAATGTTTCCTTTTTGCTTTTTCTGTTTGCAAGTTTCAGAAGAGTCACAATATAAGCTAACATGTCTTTTTAATGCTATAGTCGCAATAGTTTGACTTTTTAGGAACATTGGCTTTCGCTTCCTCACACACATTTAAACCAAACTGTAAAAACCACCCTTCAACATTTTTCCCCGAAAAATAAATTAAGTAACATGCAAACTGATTTCTTTTCAGAGCTCACTCCCTTGCTGCCAGGAAACAGCGACGTAACAGGCAGTAAAAAAGACGAGGGAGGGACCCTCCGGCAGCGAGCAATGTGATTGGCTGCTGTCTCTGCGATGGAGACCAGGACAGAGGGGGAATCACTTCACCACTTCATCACTGTAACTCATGATCTCCTGACCTTCCTGTCCTGATGGAGGGATAAAGATTGGATGGCGAAGCATCAACAAAGTTCCATGTTATTGTCTCTGCATTCATCAATGAGAGAATGATGATTCAGATGTTTTTAGTCCCTGCCTTTGAATGGTGATGATGATGGTTTGAGAGGCAGTTTTTTTTTTGTCTGGCACATTGCAAAATAAAAAGTAGAGGAAGTGAGCACTGGGTGATACAAGACCAGACAGTAAGAAACATGTTGGTACAGGTTTCAGGAATCATTGAATTTGTCGAACCATTAAGGACTAATCGATGGTCCATAATGGTTAAAAGAAATGTTTTGGGGTTTTTTTTCCAAATGCATGAAGAAGAAAAATCTTAAAAACAATCATCATAGTGTCAGGATACGATACATATGTGCATGTTTTTACAGTTAACAAGGATGTGTTTTTGTGTGTTTTCTCGACTCACAACCCGTGTGCTTTATTATCTGTGTCTGTCTAAAGTAACAGCGGTGCAGTGAAGATGCTGTTGATGCTGTTGCAGAACAAGATGTTGCTTGCTGCCTAAACCAGAAAGATAATTAGAGCATGGGTTTGGGGGGGCTTGAGGAGATTTTTAATTGTTTCAGCCCATGTGACAATTTCAACTTTAAATTCAAGTTCTATGTCTTGTAGTTGAGTTTGAAATTCAGTCAATTGCAACCGTGTGTTTTCCATCAAAGGAAAAGGTGATGTATTTATTTGCACTGTCATTGTGGGAGAATGTTGTTTGTGTGAGTTTGTCAGTCACATTTCAAGACAATGTCGTGGTTGTAAAGGGGAACACCATTCAAAGAGGAATTCAGTCTTCACGGTTGAGCTCCGTATGATCGAGGGAGTGATTTGACAAGGCAGCTAAAACATGAACCTGTTGGTCAAAGAGGTCACAGCAGAGTTTTAAGTGTTGAACTCTGGTCTGTTTTTGCAGTCATTGATTGGATTGTACAGAAATAACATGAATTCCTGAATTGTTTGGCATTCTCCTGTAAGAACTGGATATGTCTTAGTGTGAATTTGATTCTTCTCACATGTCTTGAAATGTTCATTTACACGTCAGGGTACAGTCAACAGGACAAATGCAGGAAACATTCATTTAATTTGACAATCACCTGTTTGTCAACGACAGCGGTACCAGGAGTTCATTGCTTTCTGTTTAATTCATGGATCATTTTTCTAAAATGTCACTAATTCAGGATGTCAGGAAACTCCAACTCACAGGAATTAACTTCAACAGTCTCCTGGTTTGGTGCTTCAGGTTGAGTCAGTTTGTCAGAATGTGCATTAAGCTTTTAAGATGTTTGCATGTCTCAACCTGGAATTACACTTGCCGTGCTCGCTGGGGAATCTCAGGGATACAAACATCTCACTACGTCACATGTGATTGTTCAAGTTTACGTCAGGCTTTTTGTACTTTGAGCCCCCTCCACTGCCTATATATACGTACTGCACTAAGTGGAACATTTTAACATGTTGTCGTGAAATTGCTGTGGTGAGATTTCTTTACGTGGTTTTGTGTTTTATGAACTTTTCTGCTGTGCTCATTTGATGACTAAATGTTATTGGGGTTCCATTTCTGTGCAATGGGGCACTTTATTTATGTAAGGTCTGGGAAAGAAGCTGAGAAATCTTGTTGTTTTGTGGTGATATGAGAAAACCTCTCTAGTGTTCAAGTTCTGAACTGACATTTTGATGTTTGAGCTGCTGTTGGTTGGTTTCGATGTGATGATGGCTGTTAATGATTACACTTCCGAGATTGTCTTTAAAATAAATGTAGTAAACAATACTATTCAGTTAGATGATGTCTCGTTATTGTCTGTGGGGTAAAGGTTTACAGTTTTACTGTGGGGTGGGGCTTCATGCCGGAGGAGGAGGAAGCAGATCTGATCATATGTGGTGAAGTTCAGGATCCCCTCCAGACTGGATAGTCACTGTGATTTAAAACAGAGAAGCAGGATCAAAATTAGTTGAACAATATATGTTTTAATTAAAGACTGTGTTTTATGTCATATTGCCTTTTGTTGGCAAGTGATATGAATGGGATAAAGCTTGTTTGTAGCCTACATTCCCTGTTTGCAATGGATTCATAGTTTACACATTAAAATATTCCAGTGACTGTAGGATAGAACAGGCACATTCATATATTCAATTTATTTTTTAATATACTGGAATCTTGATGCGTTTAAAAACCAGCTCACAGGAAACCAGTCCAATTTTTTTCAACCAGCCCAATGCAAGCCTGTAACTACCCAATCTGGCATAACTGCTGCTGTTATCTGGATCGTCCAGCAGGGGGCACTACAGCTCAGTTTGTCATGCAGATCGCAGTTTTATTAAAAAGATTCATTGGATTATGTAAACTATATTGCACTGATTACATATAATAATAATGTAGGCAAAGAGTTTGTAAAGCTGCAATCAAGCAGAAATGAAATAAACAGTGGAAAAAAAACGTCTTTCTCAGGGGACAGGTGAGTCTGTGTTTTGGCGCATGTGCAGTACAGTCTTCACTCTGCGGACGTGGTGAACTTTTGACTGTTTGTCTAAATTGGTCTTAAACAGATCACTGGTCAGTTTGGTGAGTTCGACTCAGATAGTTGTGTTTTCTTTCAGTCATAAGAAGTCACTTCCTGACAAACTGACTCATTTGACCACAACTCGTTGTTACCTGGACAGGTGTGACCAACAAGGTGCTTCATCCAGGACGAGGTCTGAACACTGAACTCAGGTGAAGTCCACAGATGTGGGAATCTTGACTGTAATATTTCCCCTGATGATGCTGATGTGAAGTTAGAAGAGAAAAGAAAGGAAGGAAAGAAACACATTAACAGCTGAAATGCTGCAAAGAGTCAAATTAAATTAAAGTAATATGTAGGAATGTCTGTTCATAGATTTCATATTGGCTGCCATGAGAAAGCAGAGATCAACACTGTGCCACAGTTTAAGCCATTGTTCTGTTGTTATTCATGAGATTCATTCAGATTCAGCGAATCATGTTGTAATACATGTAAAATAAGTAATTTGTCAATGTTGAACAGTACCAATATGGAAGTAAACTGTCATAATGTGCCAATATGATTGTAGAGGTTTGTTTAGCTTGAGAGCTAGCAGTGGCTTTACTCATCAGTCTGTTGCTAGCAAGAAGTCCACAGACAGTGTCTGTAGCTCAGCTGTGCACTTCCACAAAATCCACTCAGGAAACTTTTTTGTTGTGAAGAAAAAATATTTTTAAAAATCTCCAGGTTCATTTCCACAAAAATACAAAGAATGTGGCTGGCTAACACACTTGTTACAATTAAAGAAGAGGTCAGAAAACCGTTAGCTTCTGCAGCTCTCAGGCACTGACTGACCGCTGACCATAAACAAGGCACTCTAGCGGCTCCATGCGGTCTTAAAGGGGAAGTACTCTTTTTATCAACATATACAAAATCACATGAAAACATGAATTCCAATAGACTTTTCAACCTTTTTAACCATTATATAAACTTATAAATGAAATTATGAATTATTAAACCCCTCTGTACTTATATTATTGAATTATGCATTTTCTTAACACATTTTAATCATATGAACTGCGTTTCTAACCATGAACTGTACTTCTGCCTCTACAATGATATTCACTTTAGTTTGCAGATGATGAAATATGTTCTTGTCTAATAATTTACCAACAGTGAATGAAGGCATTATGTAGTTAACATTAAACTCAAATGTTCAGTACAGGGTTGAATTCTGTTCTCAGATCATTTCTTCATTAGACGGTAACAGAGCTCTAATATTTCTTGTAGTTTGTGCCTACTGACATTATTCAACAGTTTTTCTACCGTGGCTGTAAATTAGATTTTAGTTTCTGTTGATTTATATTCTCACTGGACCAGATGGTGTCACTTTTCCAAGACAGACCCAGGTACCACATTATGAATCTATAGTTTGCTTAAATAAAGTTT
This sequence comes from Centropyge bicolor, assembly GCA_037975185.1. Classification (NCBI taxonomy): domain Eukaryota; kingdom Metazoa; phylum Chordata; class Actinopteri; family Pomacanthidae; genus Centropyge; species Centropyge bicolor. Next base: position 184,831 of record JBBMOC010000250.1, on the reverse strand, counting down.
GACATTTCAATGTCTTCCCTGAAATGCTGTCGTGTTAAACTGTGGTGACTGTGCATCCGAGGCTGTAAAGTGGATACATGTTTTATGTGTTCAACCCTTCAAATAATCGAATAAGTTAAGAGACACAAACGGGTTGTGAGCTAATGTTGTTGTTGTTCACACTCCAGAGCAGCAGGTGGCAGTAGCATGACGTCAGGCGTCCACCAGCGGTCAGCAAAGAAACCGGAAGTGATTGCAATGCGTGGGAAGAAAATGTGAATAATGTGTTTTTATTTGTTTCTCCGAATTTTAACTGTGGATTAAAGAACGTTTACTTGCAGTTTGATTTAGCTGTGGCTCATATGAACTCGCCTTTGGGCTGTTACTCATTTGTTGGAGGTAAAATAGTTACAAATGACGACTTTAGCTTTTGGTGTAGGAGCCATATACTGTAAAACAGCATTGCATGATGGGAAATATAACCACTTTATCAAGTAAAATCATACAGTCTATCAGTCAAATGAGTACAAAACAGCTGTATTTATAGTTTTCATATTTTTTGTCTTGTTTGATTTTTTTCTCTTTTTTCTCTGCTTTTTGACCTTTGAGCTGTTTTAAGTAAATTTCCCTGATGTTGGCTCAGTGAACTTTATCTTAATTGTCGTGACTTGATTTCGAAAAAACAAACAAACAAAAAACCCTAAGCCACAGTGAGGGGCTGTTACCGAGATACGTAGTTGACGCGTCTTCCTGCGGCGGCTCCATGCAGTAAATCAAGATGAATTTAATTTCCGTCGTGGACTAAAGCCTTTGCCATACACGCGCTTACATCAGTAACTTGCATGAAAATAACAAAAAAGACTTAAAGATTAGCCTCTGAGCAGCGGTCAAAAACTGAGTGCTTCTCCCGGTAAGCAGCACACCTGAGGACTAATTGCCTCTTGCGTCTGCTGCTGTCTAATACGCCACCTACTGTAGCAATCGGGGACTGACCTGAACACACATATAGATATAAATGGCTCTAACATTAATTATTCTCAATAGATAAATCCCTTCATTGGCGGGGGTCAGTGGTGTGGTTTACATTTGACACCGTGTGTGAACTGGATCTTTAATTGTTCCTTAAAGGTGGTAATATTCAGGTAGTCATTTATAGTACTTAACCATGGAGTACTTTTGTACTGTAGTAGCTTTGTAGTAGTTTCCTGCTGATGATTACTGATGTTTGGGATTTTCTGTTGTGATGAGACACAAGAGCTGGTAAATACAATCTTTCTGGTCATGTATTCACAGAGAATCCGCTGTGGTTTTGCATCCTGTCACCACAGAAGTGAAATCTGTAGAACATTGCTGAAAGGTGTGTGAAGTTAATGTTCTTATGTATCTGAGTGACACTGAATGTTGTTTCCCTTTAATTACAGGAGGAAGAGTGATTTCAGGGGTGTGTGTCCAGTCTGTTGACATTGAGAAAAGGTAAGCAGCAGCACAGGTCTTTGCTTTATGATCGACTGTTTTATTACTGAACTAGTGGCATCGCAGCTCTTTCTCATTGTTGTTAAACTGCTTTCTTAACGCACCAGCAGATTTTGATTGGTTTTAGTTTTGTTGTTGGTTTGCTGAGTAGCAGGAGTCAAACTGTGGCCAGTACAAAAATAGCTCCCAGACAGCTCCTATGAATAACAGCAGAACTGGCAGTGGGAGGTTTCAGCTTCTGCAGCTGATGAACGCTCATGTTCATCTTCACTGATCTAACAGAGTAAAACAACTCTGCTGCTTCAACACTGTTTTTTAAACCCTTTTTCACTCCTAAGGTATAATGAAAAACAGCATATTAGGTAGCACTACTATGCCTGATTCTTACTTATGGCCACAGCTGGTGCTGGTCAAAAAAATGTGAACATGAAAATATTGTTTGTTCCTGACTTGAGAAGAGGAGAACAGTGAAGTGTTTTTTGTCATTAGGCTGCAAAATATTTTCAAAATTTGACAAAAGATGACAGAAGCTTTTATAGTAGTAATTCATCTTTCTGACTGAGAATAAAGAGGAATGACACAAGGTGATGTGTTAACACTCAGTGTCACAGAAGATGTCATGTTTCTTCTGACACTGGTGATGCTCTGTTGGACCCCTGAAACAGTATGTAATCAGGTGGATATAATCTGCACAGAGTCATCATCTACTTCTGTCTCTTCCTTGTCTTACAGCAGCTGGCCTCACATAGCATGTCCTCTCCAGAGATCGCCTCTCTCTCCTGGGGCCACATGAAGGTGAAGGGATGCTCCTCCAGCTACAAGGACTGTAAGGTCTGGCCTGGAGGCAGCCGGGCCTGGGACTGGAGAGAGACTGGGACGGACGTGAGTGTAGCCAAAGTTTTAATGCATACATATGTACAGAAACCTCGTCTTGTTTTTCTATTATATGTTGTGAGTCTACAAATATGAAAGTTCAGAGAGAAAAGGGAAACCGGAGTCAGATTCCTTGTATGTGTAAACATACCTGGCCAATAAAACTGACTGATTCAGATTCTGACTGAAAAGCCTTCAAAAACAGGACTTAGCTGAACATGTTGGGCTTTTCCCTCTGACAGTGAGTGCTCACACATTATTTCACTTTTCCCACACAAGCATTACCCAGGAGTTCAACCTGCTGATCTGGAGGAGGTGCTGAAGAAGGGAGTAGACTTGCTGGTCATTGGCAGAGGCATGAGCGAGGCTTTACAGGTACAACACACCAAATTATTCCAAGTTTCTATGTTTCTCCCATTCTCTAAGAACTAAGTATTTATGGATATATTAATATTATTATTATTAGTAGTATATTATTACTACTATTATAATTATATGTAGTTGAGTGTAGTATATATAATATTACATTACTATATCATCATATTATACATGTACATGTATGTCATACAATGTATATGCTATATTATATTATACTACTACTATATGCTATATTGTATTATCTTATATTGTATTATTATTGTAGTACTGTAGTACCATATTACTAGATTATATTTACCATAATGCACTATAGTATTAGCATTACCACTGCTGCTATTGTACCTTGTACACACTCAGGTATACACATTCAAACTTCTGTTATCTCTACTGCCTAATTTATTGTGTCTATTCTTAGATTTTTTTTATTTTTTCTACTTTTTATATTCTACTTTATATTTTGTATTCTAAACAGTGCAATATAGGAGAAACGATGGAGATGTCGATTTCCCGGAGGGAACCTCCCAAAGGGATTAATAAAGTACTCTGTCTGTCTGTCTGTCTGGAATCAGATAAGTCAGTTCCAACACAGACTGAGGGAGTTATTGTCGACCATCATTTAACTGGACTGACTGAAATAACATCATGTCTGTTCCTTCAGACACGTTAGATGGACGACTTTCCGAGGAGACTCGCAGTGAATCCGTTTGTGCTGTCGTCTCTTGACGCAGGTTCCCTCCACCACTCTGGACTTTGTGAAGCAGAAGGGTGTTGACGTCAAAGTCCTACAGACAGAAAAGGCTGTTGCTGAATACAACAAACTGGCTGGTCAGGGAGCCAAGGTGGGTGGTGTCTTCCACTCCACCTGTTGATGATGTCACCCTTGAAATGCCGTGGTGCACCAGCTGTGAAGACCCACATGACACGAGGGGCAGCCTGCCGTGCACCATTGAAGGGGGGCAAGACTTTACAGCAGCCCAGGTTTTGCGAGCTGTGCTGTAGCAGAGCACTGGCAACTTTAGAGAACTCATAGAAAACTTCATACTGTAAAGTCATTAACTCGGAGAAAAGCACTTCAGAAAACCTTGATATATTTGACACAGCTGCATTTAGGATGATGATCAGACCTGTGTGCTTTAACTGTTGTCTAAACACAGGAATTCAGTTCAGTTCAGTTGTAACGTTGTGAATCATGAAAGTACAAAGACTACTGTTCAATCGTTAGGCATAAAAAGAGAGATCGTGGTGGTGCTGAAAAAGGCAATGAATGTACAGCACATTTCTGCTTGTTTGCTACTTTAAATAAAATTTGAAAATGAGTCATCTTCATTATCTTTGTCTTTATAAGAAACAATTGTACATACAAAAATATTTCCCATACAAATGACACACTATGAGTAAAACATACTTGTGCTCTCCACAACTGAACCATTAACTATTTTTATGGATGTTATTTGCTTGCCCAAATTTTAAAAATGAAAACACGATTAAGAGAAAGGAAAATTGTTTCATCTTCTCGGGTCCAATTTTGAATTTAGATCGTCAATTACTCTGAATGTAAATGAAAATATGCACTGATACATTTAACCCTACTTCACACTTTACATGGCTAACCTCAGCCAGCAGTGAGCAAGCATCCTCTTTTAGTCGTGATCAAACAAGACAGAGTTGAAGTCCCTCTTTCCGTTGTGAGGAGTTCTGTTAGCGTCTGGCAGGTTTGGGCATGATGTAGACTTTGACCGGCTTGCTGAACGGAATGGTTCCCTCTACAGCGGCCTCTGGTGGCGGGAGGCTGTCGATGCTATCGCCCCATCCCATCTTGGCAGCCGAGGAAGTGGAGGAGAGGGAGGTTGAGGAGGAGCTGTACGCCAGCAGGAGGCGCACCTCAATCTGAGATGGCTCTGAGGGAGGAAGATCACAAGTTATGATTTAACGCTGGTTCCATTTGATTCAGACAATTAGGATTTGAGTTTTTTTTCTTTTTAGCTAAAGGCCAGTCAGAGGTAGCATTGGCTGCTAATGCTGACGTTAACTTGTATGTGGATAGAAAACATACTGATCAGACACACAGAGGCTACAGGCAAAGGAGTGAGAAAGAGAGAGGGAGACAGGATTAGATCTTTGTGACATCTGTATTGAATCGGAGTTGGATCAGCGGTTGTGTATCGATGCAGCAGAATCTCTGACTCTGGTTAATCTTTACACCCGTATTAAAAGTAGATGTTGATGAATATTTCACAGAAACAGAAACATCAGATGTGTGTGTACCATACTGACCTGTCCATGCGGTGTGTGAGAGGTAAACCTGGGTAATGAGTCTGTGTCTGTGAGGTCCAGGCTTCCTGAAGTCTCCAGGTTTAGGATGGATCACATGACTCTGGCCGTCTGGATACAGAACCTGCAGAGACAAAAGGCCACAGAAAGCACATGATGATATTCAGGGTGAATTCATGGAAAGTTAAATGGGTTTTGGCATAAGGACAACAATGATTTTTTAAAAACATATTTTAATATTAACAATATTTTTAATAAGTCACTAATTCCAGAAAATGTTGCTGTTTGTTGAAGCTGACAAAAACTCAAAACATCATGTGATGACCTGTGGTTGTTTATGTAGTTGTACATCAAACTGACCTGTACTTTCACAGTGTTCTGGGGGTCCTGTACATGCTCCAATGTGGCATCAATGTCTAGCGCCACCACCAGGCCAGACGTGAACCTCAGCGGGTTGTCAGACTCCCCCGTCGGCTCTATGATGGTGGCCGTCGCCTGATGGATCTGTCAGCCAGCAGGAAAAAAAAAAGGTTCTCTGTTAATCAACCCACACGTCACTGCTGCTGAGAGGAAAAACACATTTTAACAGATGTTGTAAAGATTTCCTTTGTGGGCTAAATGACTCTCAGGCCATGGTGTATTTGCAAATAAACACTGACTGAGAGAGTGAAAGACTTCACAGGAAGTTAATTATTGGTTAAGTAGTCGCCCTGCCTTCCTTCATTACCTGTTCAGGCAGTCTGAGCTGCAGCAGGCCGCTCTGTCTCAGCGTCGTCTGGAGGATCTTCACCAGCTCCACCGGTTTACAGGAGGACAGCCGGGGCATGAGCTCCAACAGCTTATCCACAAAACTGTCCTGGAGGTGTGGCAGCTCTGTCAGAAACAGCCTGAGGGGCCCAGAAGACACGGAATGAAGAAATGAAGGGAAGAGCATCGAGAGACTTTGACAGTCAGCCGGGCAAAAAAACAATGATGGAAACTATTCTTTAAACCAACTACAAAGATTAAAAAAACAGCATACACAAGCAGTGGAGAAGAGCATATGGTTTTGGGCAAGAGGCAATGAAGACTCTGCCTCCTCCACACCCATCCTCACTGAGCGACCACTTCTGTGACCCTTCTTTTAAAACAAGGCTAAAACCTTTCTCTTCACACTGCTGTCAAACAAATCACATTTGAGAATATTCAGTCATATCTTGCACTGCACTGCAGCTGTGCTGTAAATCATCTATTCTTGTTGTTGATCTTTTAATGTTATTTTTATTTGACTCTATAAACCCTCTTTATGTGTCTTTTTAAATTGCCTTGTTTCTTTTACCTTGTTTAAAACATTTGGAAGTGCCTTGTTATTGAAAGGTGGTATACAAAGAAATTTGCCTGGGTAGGATTGACCAGACAAGACATGCTGGATAAGATCAACCTTGATTCGTCCCACAGTGGGGAAATTCACAGGGTTATATATATTAAAACTTGAGCTGTTTTCACTCACAATTAGAAGCTCAAGTGTCCTGACAGACAGACAGACAGACAGAGTACTTTATTAATCCCTTTGGGAGGTTCCCTCCGGGAAATTGGCATCTCCATCGCATTCTCATATATTGCACTGTTTAAATATAGAATACAACGTATAAAATAGAATATAAAATAAAAATATATAAATCTGAAAATGGACACAATAAATTAGGCAGTAGAGGTAGCAGGGATTTGAATCAAAATAGGCACTTGTAGGAGATTAACAGAAAATATGCATATGTGTATGTGTGTACTTGAGTGGAGCAGCAGTGGGTATGGTATGATGATGGTAATGATAGAGTGCATATGGTAGTATAATATAATAAAATAATATAATATAATATAGCATGTAATAGTAGTATGATATAGCATATACAATGTATAACATCCAAGAGTATAACATACATGTACATGTATAATATAATAATATAATAATGTAGTATAGTAGTGTAATGTGATGTAGACTACACTCTACTACATATAATAGTGATAGCAGTAATATACTACTAGTTAGTTATCATAATATAATATAATAATAATAATATAATGTGTTGTATAATAATAATAATACTATACTAGTATACTACACTGTGCTATATGACATCAACAACAGCAGTGTCAGAAATAATAGCAGTAGTAGTAATAATAATAATAATAATAATAACAGTAATAGTAATAGTGATAACAGCAGTGACAGGTTTACATTTACCTTCTATATATATATATTGCACGGTGTCGTATTGCTAAACATTGAAACAGTCCAGTGATATTGCACATGAGTTAAGTCCAGTTTTTGCACAGTCTATAGATATGATAGATATGATAGAGTTTGAATGACAGAGAGACACCAAACGGAAAAAGACTTTACCTCTGGAAAGACTCGATGTCCTGCAGAAACTTCTCACAGCTGCTGATGAGCAGATCCAACCTGGAGAGAAACGACAAACTGAGAACTTGTGCATACAGATGTCGTCCACATGAACTATTAAATGTATATGGTGAATGTGTGTGTGTGTGTGTGTGTGTGTGTGTGTGTGTGTGTGTGTACTGACCCCTGCCTGGTGCGAGCAGTCAGGATGAGCTGCAGAGCTTTGGCCTGGAGGCGAACATGATGGATGGTGGCCACCTGTCTGCTGTCCAAACCGCTGTACAGAAACTCCAGCTTGTAGGTTTCCTCTAAGATCTGCCGACACAAACACACTCATTTAAAGAGACAGAAGTCGACCTATGATGGTCTCACAGGTGTGGTAACAGAAACGTATGTGCGCTGACCTGTTGAGCGGCTGCTGTGGCCGTGACGTTTTGTTTGAGGCAGAGAGGGACAGCCATGTTCCACAGCTTCTCCTGCAGAGCCTGAGAAAACATGGCAGAGGTGAAAGCACCATCTCGTTTCCTTACACTCACACTAATGTTATCTTCAAACTCAAAAGCCTTCATCAAACAAACACATATTAGTCAAAGCATATTAGGCAAAATCACACACACATCTACCTTCATGAGCAGCAGCTGGCAGCGCAGATATGTAGCACAGAAATCAGCAGCTCCAGCAAGCTCCGTCTGCAGCTCCCCCAGCCGCCGCAGGTCTCTGACAGACAGACAGCAGGAAGAGGACACGTCATGTAGAACCTGAGACCACTCTGGAGCTGCTCCGTGAAAAATGTTCAATCAGTGTGAATGAATAGAAGTAGGTGTGTGCTTCTGTAATTGCTTATGTTGCATTGTGTGTGTGTGTGTGTGTGTGTGTGCGTGTGTGTGTGTACCGGATGGTGAAGTCCAGCAGGTCCTGGGCTCCAGGTGCTTCCAGGTTCTGGATGGTGCTGACCCTGTTCAGACTTTGTTGAAGGAAGAGCTGAGCTGATTCCACAGAACCCGAACCACAACGCGAGTCCACCAAGTCCAGACCGTTACCTGGCAACTAACAGACAGGTGAATAGTCACAGGAGCCTTGAAACCTTTCAGCCTGCATTTTGACAACAGGAACCTGGTTCCAGTTTTACCCTCCCCCCGAAGATCTTGCTTCTTAAGTTAACTTTCTAATGAGCCACAGGGATGGTGCTCTGACTAATACAGTATGTAAAGGCTCACTCTCAGCGGTGGGACGAGGTGCGACAGACTGTCCCTCAGGTAGGCGTAGTGTCTGAAGGTGTGGTCGGAGAACAGCGCCGGCATGGTGGGACAGGACTTGGCAGCGTTGAACACCAACACCAGCACTGCAATGTCTGAGATCAACAAGCAGAGTCAAGAGAGACAAACATGGTTCACAGGTCCAGAGCAGCAGACAACAAACAGATGTGTGTCCTTCTGCTTCCCAGATATAGGCTGTAACAAACAACCCATGAGCACACTATGTGGCAAAGCTGCCATTTTAACACGCTGGTGTCTGAAATGGCAGAAACTGTTCTGACAAATTGAACATCCAGAAGCTGTAAATTAAGCTGTAAATTTCCACCATGTTTTGTTTTATTCATTTTCTCCATTGTCTGCATTAACATGGCTGTGTTCTGAGATTTTCACATGTGTTAAGGATACAGGCCGGATCGTCCATGTCAGGCTCCGGTGTGTCAAAATACGGGTGTGTGCTGAGCAATTCAGGAACCAGCGGCAATACCAGCGTTGGGTGACGGGAACCCAGGAACTTCAGACACCTGAGGGGAAAGAAGAAAACAAAAAGCACAAGCAGCCATCAGATCAGTTTTTATAAGAGCAAATGAAACACCACATTCAAGCTTGACTCTTCCCTTTCTCACTGTTGTTTCTCTGACAGGGTTGAACTGTCACTTTGAGTATGGTGATCTTAAACCAACAGTTCCCAATCCCAACCAAACTGCATTTTAACATGTTAACTTCAGTGTTCATTGTTTGTTTCTTCTATTTTCATGTGTCTGAAAACGTCAATATAAAATGTAGTTAGTGTAAATGTGGCCTTGCTGTCTTAAACTCTAGTCCTAAAGCTGAAATTGCCTCCTGAACATAGAACAGACAAAATGTCTTCACTCAGAAAATCAATCACTTCTCATAAGATTTTCAGCACACACACACACACACACACACACACACACACACACACACACACACNCATGCACATGCACACACACACACACACACACACACACACACACACACACACACACACACACACACACACACACAGTCTTACTTCCAGACAGAGTTGCGGTCGGTGGGATACTTGTTGAGGTTCTTCAGTAGCTCCAGCAGAGCCAGCTGGATACACTCTTTAGTGGAGACGTTGGTGTAACAAATTAATTCATGGAGAGCTTCTCTGATGTCACGAGACGAGTCCTGAAAATCGACAGTGACTTCATCAATGTGTGCTTCAATAACGAGTATCGAGTAACCAACAAGAAAATACTTTGAAGAGAAAGAACATTTCTTGTGCGTGTGTGTGTGTGTGTGTGTGTGTGTGTGTGTGTGTGTACCTCCAACACAGCCAGCACAGTGTCCAGCTGGTCCTCTCTGAGTGTTATATGGGTAGAGATTTCTCTCAGGACATGANATCTAATGTGCATGTGGGTAAATGAGTAAATAAAATCAAGGTGAAGATGTGTAAATGTGTCTTACTCTCATTGCTGAGCGTGCCGATGGCGTCGTCCACAATGCAGTCGGGGCTGAAGCCCTGTGTTTTGGACAGCAGACCCAGCAGAGAAGCGATCTTCAGCCTCACCGAGTTGTCTGTCTCCTGGGAGAGGACAGCAGCTGCGTCAGATGTTTTGTATGCGCAACTTAGCTTAGACTCAGCAGAATGAATATAACTTTTAGACACGGTAAACTAAAGTATGACTTGTTACAGCTGCAGCGCGTGGTTTCATTCTTCATCCAAAGTAAATGTCAGTAAAAGTCACTGTATGCTATGTGAGAGCACAGCATGGATATTTCATTACAACCTTACAGAGATTGTCTTTATATTAATGAAGCTCTCATCAAAGTAACAGATTACTCACACATATTAATGGTAACGGCCCAAGTTCTTTACCTTGTAGTAGTGCTCCAACAGGATCCTGACCACGCCCTCCACGCTCTCCGTCTCCACAGGCTTGCGTGCAAACTGCAGCAGGTACTGCAGGGCATCAGTGGAGTTGGTGGCCTTGCAGAGGTCAATGTGCAGAGCGGCAGACTTGCTGGGTTTGGACAGGCGCAGCTTCTTGGCTGGAGTTTCTTCATGGGGAATCTGTCAACAGAAAACAGCTTGAACTGAAAAATTATTTCTCCAAAAAGCAGGTGACATCCCAACCCGTCCTTTTTATTCAGCATTTCTCTGTCACACTTTACTCATAACCAGACGATGATGAATGAGTCTTTCGTTAGCATGAAACCTTTGGCCTCTTAACATCTGCTGACAAAACTAATGACTGTAACATAACAGTATCACATGTTTGACATCTTCATGTGAAGCAGATGAACAGTTCAGGTTGGATGTTGACAGTGACGGTTTGAATAAGAAATTTGATCTGAAGGATCCATCTGATGTTAATTGAGAGTCAGAAAACACCACTGGGTCAATTAAAGTCTTACATGTGTGATATGTCTGTCAATGCAAACTGTGGAACAAGACACATGACTAGCAAACAAGCCAGTGTTTTAATTAATGCTCAATTTGTAATGTTAGCTATGTTAAGTTTCATTTAAATGTTAGCTAACACTTGTTAACGTACTCATTGTGAGGTTGTTATTTCACTGGAGTTCAGGTTAATTTAGTCGGTGTATTTTGTTCAAAGAGCACAGAGACGTAGCTGTGACGCTAGTTAGCCGATATACTATACTATTAGCTAGCAAACAGGCTAATTAGCTCTAGAGCGCTGTTTTAGCTTTCCGTCTCGAGGCAGCAGCCGGAAGAAGGTTTCATGCACTCACCTGAACCACTTTGGAAAATTCCTCATAGACTCGCTTTTTCAGATGTGCTGCCATGTTCAGGGAAAGCTGTTAGCCAAGCTTTCCTGCTCAATAGCAACAACTATTGTCCCTCCACGCTTCCCGTAGCTACGGTCAGAACAGTAAAACGCGTTTTGTAAATACACAACCGACGATATTCTGTGGACAGTAAGTAGCTTTCACTAATTGCATATTTGTATAATGTAATATATAATATTATACTGTAGATCTGTAATGGTTTGTGATAAATCAGGAATTCTGTTTGCTTGATTACATTGAGTCTATAAAATGTCAGGAGCAGAGAAAAAGAGCAAGTCTTCACTTTAGAGAAACTGCAAACACAGATTTATTGGTGGTTTTGCAAGAAAATTTTGTTTAAAATGACTTAATTGAATTAAGTTTGTCATGAACTGGATTAAAAGTTTTTAAAGTATGACTTATTAATTTTCGCAGTATAAATAAAGGCACTGTTAAAGAATAAAGACCATTTAAATATACAAAGACAAAACAAAATACACATTTTTAACTGATTATAAATATTACCAAATTTCAAATTAACTAAATTTATTCATAAAGGTCAAAGTTTACAGTCATCTTTTTTAAAAGTATCTAAATGAGGATAATAGTTTCTTCATTCACACTTTGAATTGGTGAATAAACGACTCCAGCTAAATCTAATCTACAATACTGATCCTATCAATTGTTCAACCACAATCTAATCTTACTTCTATTACAAACAACAACAACAACAACAACAACAACTGTTATAAAATATGATATGGTTTGATAATCAGATGGCTTCACATTGAGACAGTTTTTAATAAATTATACAGAGCAGAAGAGGAGAAGCTGTTCAGAACAATTAAAAAGAATAAGAAGGTTTCTCTTTGAAATTCCTGATATAAAAATACAGTCAATGATATACATTTGCAGACTGTTGTATTAAATCTATTCAATAATTCTACTGTATTTGTTGCTTGATAAATTCTATGACCAAAGTCTTCTCTCATAAAGAAAAGATGATGTGGTTCTTTCTAAAAGAGTAAGGAAACCCTGCTCAGAGCCAGAGATGACACAGAAAGAACAGTGCAGCGATCAACAGTCAGTGAAAGTCCTGGAGCTCGATGCCAGCTGCTGCAGATGTTTTGGCCCTGTTACGGTCTTTTCTCCACGTGAACAACCCCACTATGATCACCATGACTGGCAGGGCCACACAGAGCACAATGTGGCTGATGGGCAGGTGGACCGGACAATCAGTGGAAGCTGCAGGATTCAGAGGCTGGGTAATGGGAGGATTTGCAAACAAAAGGGTCGATGTGAAGTCCAGAAACACCACCGTGCCGCTTTCTTTGGTGTCCACCTGACACCTCCACTTCCTGTTGTTGTCTTCCCTCTGGAGGTTTATCGCTAGAGTGATGTTACAGCGAGTGCCGACAATCAGCTCGTACCTGTGTGAGATCATCAGAGAAACGTCACACAGCTGCCGTTCATCAGTCCTTCATGTTTCATCACTAGTTTGTATTTAGTTGGTTTTGAGTAGTGGAGTAGTTATAGGACATTGTCAACAAATTCCCAACCAACAATGAACTGATCCTACTAAAAGTGCTATCAAAGCCTGATCTATCTCATTGCTCTAATTCCACCCATCAGTGAGCCACAGTTGTTCCTTCATCATCATGAACACACACTGGTCTCACTCCCACAAACGCCGTCCTGCTGCCACAAATACTCACTAGAGACCAAACATGGATTCATCTGCTGCTGAAAATAGTCCCCAACTTTCCTCATGTTCGATAAAAACATTTGATAAAAACTACAGTTACCAGCTTTTATTATTATTTATTAGGCTATTTGTGAGCCTTTTTTAGAAATTATATGATCTATTTGTGAGGTGTTTTGAAAGATTTGCTTTTCTCAGTAGGAACCAATTGACTCCCAAAGGGATTAATAAAGTACTCTGTCTGTCTGTCTGTCTGTCTGTTAATTTTTTTCCACAGAGTATTAATTTATTTTTAAATATGCAAATTTTTTCTTTCTTTTGTTTGCCTATTGTACAATTATTATTATTATTATTATTATTGTTATTATTATTATTACAGTTTCATTGTGGACACTAATAATAATTTTGGAAATCAAATATTTTTCCCCACAAATTGAACTTTCACACGTCACAGCTGAGAGGTCGCAGAGACTGTTGACAGAGAAATGACAGAAGCTGAGAACCTGCTGTCTTCGGGCAGCGGGGTGCCATCCTCAGCCACCCAACTCAGGTTGAACACATTGGAGTATTCCTTGCAGTTCCCAGCATCATAGAAAGTGAAGAGGATGCAGCTGAGGCTCAGGCTTCCTCCAGGCTGCAGGTCAGTGATGGTGGAAGGTGAAGTGATGGTGAGGAGAGAGAGGTAAATGTCAATGATGGTGTGTTCGAGCTCCAGGCATCCGTAGGAGCCGGCGTCGTCGGCCCTGAGGTCGCGGAGGCTGAGAGAGCAGTTGGATGTGACGGCCATGCGGCTGGACTTGTCCGAGTCGGCCTTCACCTGCCCCTCGCTGACCTCCCGACTGAAGTGGCCTCCTCTGAAGAAGGTCCAGGAGATGAGGGAGCAGTCTGGGGAAAGCAGGTTGGTGCACGGCAGGAGAACGTCGCCTCCAAGCGTGCTGTACACGAACGCTGTGACCTTTTCACACCTCACACCTGGAAACACAAAGTCTCTGTCAGCAGCACGGTAAAGACCGATGTCAACTATCTGCAAAATGTCAAATCTACAAAGCTATTTTTATGTTTCTAATGTAAATAAATCCCCATCATACGGATCACCAGAGATAGTGTTACATTAAGTCCTTCGAGATTCTGGGACGCTGCAGCACTGGTTTCTGATCCTTCGTGTGATTTGTGAGCGGTTCAATCAAAGAGCGATTTTTCATTCTCAGATAGTTTAATTTGAATTATTTTTAAGAAGTAAAACTATCCAGTGTTCCTGATTTGAGGCAGAAAGAAATGTGGCCCACATAATGAACGAGAAACTGATTTCGTGGATCACTTTACGGAAAATTGCGCAAATTTTAGGTTTAATTCAAGTTTATATAATTGTACTACAACTACAGTATTATTCAGCAGACATCTGAGAAGGGCTCAGACACAGGGGGCCAGGGGCCAGGGATCAAACCACCCGCCTCCCGACTGGTGGACGACCGCTCTGCCTCTCGAGAAAAACATTTTCACCTAGAAAATCTCTCGGCCACAATCAAGAAAAAAAGTTCATGTCAGCAGGTCTAGATTCATGAGAGGGCTGCATATTCATGAAAGCAGATTATATCATTTACACAATACGCAGCAAAAGAAAAATGGAGAAATCAGTCCCAGAAACTGGGACCAAACATCAGGGAGAGACAGAAACCAAACCTTGGATCCACTGGTGGAAAATACATTTACTCAAGTGTTGTGTTTAAGTTCAATGTTTAGGTACAATTGTATGTCCACTACATTTATTTGTCAGCTGTGTTTGTACTTGAATTTTTAGCATTGCGTTGAAGATTAAATCCCAGCCTGTTCGATTTGTGACCCCTGCCTTCACAAAGCAGTGTCTGCTTGAGGCCATGTGTCTCAGACCAGTTTTCAGTGCTTCCACATGGGAACGAGAACAGGGTGGATAATCCAATATGTCTCCAAACAGCAAAGACATGTCCAAACACTGCACACAGATTGGTGCAGCAGAGCCTCATTAATCGCCTCAGATCTAATGTGTGACCCTTTGGAGGGGACCTGACCCTTATGTTGGGAACCACTGGACTAAACTAGTCACTGTATGTTTGAACCAGCTCCACCTCGAGCAGCTGCAAAGGTGAAACTGCTCTGACACTGACGCATCTTCTTATAATAATCACAGGATTGTTTTTTAGCAGAAGCAGTACTTTTACTTTTGAACCTTAAGCACATTTGTAGGATCATACTTGTTTCTTCCACCACTGACCAAATCAAATCCAACTCTAAGCAGAGGAACCGTACCTGTCAGAAGCAGACAGGTGAGCAGCACTGGTCTCATCAGGTTTTTCATGCCCGTCATGTCGCCTCTGCAGCAGCTCGGCCTCTCTGCTGCTGCTGCTGCTGCTCTCTCTAGATGTCTGTCTTCGTTTCCTGTGTCACACTGAACTGAGCAGGAGACACACATCAACCCTCAGTTTTCCTGTCATCAGGGATGCAACATTTAATATTATCAGTATAAAGCAATGAGACATGACCAAACACAGCATGATGTCCCGCTGGATTACAGCAGACAGGGTGTGCAGCTTATTATGGGATGCACATGTACGGAGTGACGAGACCTGCAACATTTAATCTGCAGTTTGATTCATGCAAAAATGATTTCATTCATTAGCAAATGATTGAGTCATCAAGCTCAGATTATTTTGTAAAAGGACAATTCATTCAGTACAAGTGAAAAATAATGTACTACTACCTCTACTTTGTTTTACATCATATTACTGCTACCTTACATTTTCAATTTGCCAAGAACCTTATTCAAACAATTCAAATTGTATATTTTATTATTGTTTGAGAGGGATGTATCCCATTTTATTCACCTCATCATTCCTTGTGATGTTTGTCTTCTGTGCTGCTGTAAAAACAAAACAACAAACAAACAAACAAAACAACAACAACAGCTTGTTTCCAAGATTCATTTTTACAAAACTGTGAAGATGGTTGGAAGTGAGAACAGATTTAGGTGATTTTTTTTTTTTGTTGAAATCTCTTTATAAGAATGAAGAATAGACAAACGAACCATATGAGAGGAATCATGACTTCCTGTTGATCCAGAGGGGAAACTATGAACTATATCTCATGTCATTCCTCTCTCTTTCTCTCTCTCTCTCTCTCTCTCTCTCTCTCTCGCTGTGCTGTCAGCTCTAATAAAGATGCAAAGACAATATTTTTAATTTTTGATACTAATTATTAATTACTATTACTAATTATAATTATTTGAACTAAAAAACAAAAAAACACCCAATGTCACTCTGCTCATACAGTAAACGAAACAGACTGGATACATGAAAACTTGTCACTAATCAGTGTCACTTTTCATCTAATGTGATGAGGTGTGAAATGCATCAGTGTAAATTTCTCTCCATCCGGGGGTTTGAGAGGAAGTATGATTGTGACACACTGCGGTAAAAATACTGTAGGTCAGGTGTTCACACCTTCCATTTCTTTGAACAGGGACGGAAATTCATTTTGGCCTGATTTTTTTTTAGTGGAGAACCAAAAACATGAGCATGAACTCTCGAGCATCCACATGAACTCCAAAACAACGAGAAACACCAACGCTAACGTCATTAGTTTGGAGGTAAATATTTAGTCATAAACCAAAGTACTGGAAATTATAATGATCTGATGATGGCACTTGAGGAAAAGTCAGAGGATCACCAAAGTTATTACAACTCGACCTGAGGAGGACGTGAATGTGAGCATCACATTGAACAGACAAACTGTGAAAATCCATCCATCCAGTATCTGCAGAGACATTTCAGTGTGGGTCAAAGTGGCCACGACTGACTCACATAAGCTCCTCATGCAAAAGAAATGATCCAACGCAACAAGACAATGTTTCAAAAAGAAAAACCACTGAGCCCTGAATCAGAGGGTGAAGCATCCAGGTTTCAAAGCAGCGATTGTAAAGGTAACCTTCATATGTTTAAACGCTCTGTTTTCCGTCACATGGAGTTGATGAGTCACTCTGCTGTTAACCCTGAAAAGTGATCAATGTGATTTTGTTTTTTTGTTGTCAGATTCAGTGTCCCATTTAAGTGCTCTAAATACAGTTGTAGCTGCTTTCTTACTCTGTAATTTTACCTTCTTATCACAAACTAGAATTACTGCCTCCACCAACCACTCCAGTTGTAGTTTACACCCATGTCTGTCCAGACTCAGGTCATGTATTCAGTGAAGACTTTGATGGAAGTGAATAGAATGTAAAAGAAATGTGTGGTTCAACTGTAAAATGGAAGTTATCACTATATTGTGAAGTGAATTAATTCCATTGAGAAACGGACTGAGAGAGCGCTTCATCACACGGTGCTTGGTTCCAGACTCATGAAAACGGGATGGACAGACAGACACAGACAGACAACACCTCTGGTCACAGCCACCACATGTAAACTCAAACTCAAACTTTATTTATTTATATAGCACTTTTCATACAAGTGTAACACAAAGGGCTTTACAAATCAGACAAGTTAAAAGCAAAACAAACCAAGCACGCATACACGCACGCACAAATGCACGCACACGCAAACACACACACACATACACGCACTCACACAGAGATAAAATGTTGATAAGGCTCGACACCGAGGGTCCAGGTGAGGACAACGTGAGGGGGCCGTCCGCAACAAGAGGCGCCACAACTCTCATCCACAGGGAGCACCGCCCCAGAGACCCCCACCTGGGCCGGGGTGCACACTGAGGGGTCCCCAGGACAGCGCCCCCCCATTGAGAGCAGGCATAACTACCGCTGCGGAGGGCCCCCATGAGGAAACACTGGAGCTAAAAACTACAATATGTAGCAGTCTAAAAATTATAAAAAGAGAAAAGAGAAAATTTTAGAAAATTTATAATTAATAAATAGCTATAAGAAAATAAATTAAGAAGTCAACTAAAAGCTAAACTAAAAAGGTGGGTCTTGAGCCTCCTTTAGAAAAAAAAAAAAAAAAAAAGAGACTGTCCAATGAAGACTCACTGTCAGACTCATGGTCATCATCTGAGCAGCTCAAAGACACATCAGCAAGACGCTTGAAGGGCTTGACCACCGGCGCCTTTTGTCTCTGGCCTCTGTGCTGCAGGACAGAATTTGTACCCAGTGTTGATTGTTGTTTTTCAGAGCCTGATCACACAGGAAGTGGCCCGATGTGAAGGTATGGCGGTTGTCAGATACCCTGCCCTGCTCTGTGGTGAACACTGAGGTGGCTGCTCCGCTTTCTGCTGAAATGCTTGTTCAGCTTTTGTCTGTTTTGACCTTTTTGTTTCTTTGAATCTGGGTCGTGGGTTTCCCAGTGTTGCGTGTATGATGCAGTGTTTTCCCCAATGACTGATGCTGCTCTGGTATAATACATAATGTAAACTGTCATGTATTTCACACCAGGGGCAGGTTCAATACATGAAAACTCCTGCATGAACGTCAGCAACTCTAACACTACAAACCTCGGCCTTTAAGGTGATGTCGACAGGCTGCTGACACGAGCTGAACATAACACCCCTGGGTCATTCCAGAATTAAAGGACATTTTACGTCCCACCCATCAAATTTTTGATGGATGAATTACAGTTAAATTTATGACGTTGTGAGGGAGATATATGGGCCCTGTGTAGGAGTTTCAGTTGCATGGCTAACACCCGATTACAAACACTCAGTGTTTTTGCACTCTTCCAAGCATCACTCCAGCCATCGTCTGTTATATTAACATTGAGTTCTTTTTCCCATAAGCCTTTCAGAAAACCTGTGTTTGTGGTCTTGTATCCCTTAAGGATGTTATAGAATAGGCTAATAGACCCACCAGATTTCTGTACAAAGAGCCGTCTCTCTAGAGGTGAAATATTTTGACACTGAAGGATTGTGGTATCCTTTGTGACAAAGTTTCTTACTTGCAAATATCGAAGAAATCTTGTTGTTGAATGTCATACTTCCTTTTCAACTGACTAAAAGACATCATGGCAGAACCTTCCAGTAGTTTATATAAAGTGGATATTCCTTTATTTACCCAAATCCGGAAATTATTGTCTATCACTCCGGGAGGGAAATCAAGATTGTCACATATTGGAGTAAAGACAGAGGTAAACTGAGATTTGCCCTCTAATTTTCTAATGGCATGCCATGCATTAACTGTGGAAATTGTAATTGGGTTGGTACAAGCAGATTTCAAAGATGTACTATTCCTAATGAACAAAAGATTACTCAAAGGGTATTTGGACATTGAACTTTCTACATCCAACCAGAGAGATGTGGACTCAGTACACATCCAGTCGGCCATAGTACGCAGATGAACACTAAGCTGGTATTTTCTAATGTCTGAGAAATCAACACCTCCTTCTGTGGAAGACAGACATAGTGTAGCCATTTTTAGACGTGGTTTCTTCACACCCATCAAATTTTAAATAATCCACATACAAACTAATAAAACATGCAGTTTCTGAGTAAATGTACTTGTCCTGAGAGCAAATCTAAAAAAACTAAAAGAAAAGAATGCTTGAAAATAGTTTTAAAAATACCAAATAAGTCTGGAGTACCCCCTAAAATGCCATTTTTCTCTTGTCCCTTCCCCCTAATGACCAAATTGAATTTCAAATAAAACAGTTAAAATGAAATTTAAATTTCATTTTTTTTGGTATTATTTGTTTCATTGCTGTCTCTTGTAGCTGAGGGAACATTTGTTTTAATAAAAATAATATTTCAAATCATAATTATTATTCATGGAACATGTGTCCCCCAACATGCACGCAACCCTGTTACCATAACCTTTTTAGCATGGTAGAAGAAGAAGAAAGCAGTGAATCACATGATATGCTGGACTTGACATCATCAAACAGTTTTCCAAAGGAATGAGTCGAGCAAAGTTATGTCCTCTCTTCTATTTTTCATATTTTTATAACATAGTTAGCCTTGATTGAATGTCTCACTTTACCTCATGCAACCCTGTTATGCCTATAATCAGAATAAGACAATTAAAAAAAAAATTCTTTCCTTATTTTCATAGGTAAGTTTGTCCTCTTCCTCAGCAGTAACAGCTAGCTAAGCAGCTAGCTTCTACTCCTGAGAGAAAGCTAACATTAGGATGGATTTACAACCCTGTTACTGTGATATGAGTAACGTTGCACCAAGTATTGTAAACACCAAATAAATCATGTGAGAAAAATTGTACCATTTATCTGTAAGCTGAGCTAATCAAGCTTTTGATCGTTTATTACCTATTATTGATGAATATGTAGCAGAAGTGAAGGTTTATTTTCCAGAATTTGGAAGCCAAAATGTCCTCCAATTCTGGAATGACCCCACAACCAAGAGCACAATTCACTGCAGTGCACTTGATTTGTCTTGTGTTACTCTGTCCAGGTTTGGATGTTAATCTGTCCTTTCTCCTGTAGCTGGTCAAGAGCACAAAAAACAACTGAAAGTGAAAAAAATGAATTTGTAATTGTGTAGTTTATTAAAATGTAGCAGCAGTACAACA
>JBBMOC010000250.1:119007-124931 GCA_037975185.1 Centropyge bicolor | reverse complement strand
ACTGCTCACATTTGACACCTGTCGATCAGATGACTGACTGACTGTTCCCTGCCTGTTTGCAGCTCTGAAGAGTGGAAGAAGGTCAGTAAGAGTGAGAGAGAGAGAATCGGTGTCACTGTGCAGGATGACGGAGAGTTCTGGTGAGTTGTGGTGAAACGCTGCCCCCTGTTGGCCGTGACCAGGTGCCTGCGTGTGGTGTTTGACGGCTTTGCACTTTGGCCAGTTTCCATCTGTCAGAGGTTAAATGTTGGTTTAATGGATAATTTTACTCAATTTACAATTTACGTTTGTGTCTCTTTGTTGAAATATTTTCCTCCTCTTTCATCATAAATATCTCTGTTAGTGTAAATAAAGCAGAATTCTCACTCCTCCTCTCTCTCTCTTCTCTCTCCTGCAGGATGACGTTCGATGACTTCATAGCTTACTTCACAGACCTCATCCTGTGTCGTCTCATCAACACGTCCTACCTGAGTTTCCATAAGACCTGGGAGGAGTCGGTGATGCGGGGCTCCTGGCGTCGCCACGACGACCCGCTCCTCAACCGAGCCGGGGGCTGCTCCAACAACAAGCACTCGTTCCTCCAGAACCCTCAGGTGTTCATTTCTCTCATGTAGTCAAAATTCTTGGCTTTGATGTTTGGTGGCAAGACAATGGACTGTGAACAGTGACCACGCAGAAGGACTGAACCCTGACAGTGTGTGTGTGTGTGTGTGTGTGTGTGTGTGTGTGTGTGTGTGTGTGTCTTTTCTCTGTCACAGTATGTGTTTGACGTGAAGAAGCCCGAGGACGAGGTCCTGATCTGTCTGCAGCAGAAAGACCGCAGAGCCACACTGAGAGGGGGACGAGGAGAAAACCTGGCCATCGGCTTCGACATACACAGGGTCAGTGTTAGAGGCGGTCGGCCATCTTTAGCCTCTGGGGCCGCCGGACGGTGGTTCGGGGCTTCTGTTGGATATCTGGATAACTGATAACGTATCCGGACCAGGATCTCCTCCTCTGTGCACCGCTCATAGTTTACAGTCTGATGAACCACTTGAGAGACGAGAATAGAAGAGAAAGACTTATTTTTATATTGAACATATTGTTGTGTAAGGTTCCAGGATGTTGTAAGTAAAAAGCCAGTTTGGATACAGGAGTCAGGCCTGATGCTGTTCAGCTGTTGCAGTCTGTGGCTGTAAATACAGTCAGTGAAACCTGCCGCTGTCTCTGTGTCCAGGTGGAGTTAAACAGGATCTACCGTATGCACGCCACCCAGCAGAAGGTTGGAGGAAGCATCTACATCAACTCCAGGTCCGTGTTCATCCGCATCGACCTGACGGAGGGCCGCTACGTCATCATACCCACAACCTTTGACCCCGGTCTGGAGGGAGACTTCCTGCTCCGCGTCTTCACAGACGTGGCCTCCGACTGCAAGTAGGGACACAGTTTGAATTCTATTGATATATATATAATATAATATAACCCCATCCTGGGTAATACAACTGACTGTTAATGTGTGTGCAACACACCAAATCGTGCAATACATGTAGGTTATATACTTGTATATTATATATTACTATTTTGTTATTAGTATCATTATTGCTATTATTACTATACTACTACTATTATTTCTGTTACTGCTGTTGTTGATATTGATGCTATATAGTACAGGGCAGTATAATATATTATTATTATACCACATATTAATATTAATATTAATATTAGTAGTAGTATATTACTACTATTATAATTATATGTAGGTGAGTGTAGTATATATAACATTACATTACTATATCATTACATTATACATGTACATGTATGTCATACAATGTATATGCTATATTATATTATACTACTACTATATGCTATATTGTATTATTTTATATTGTATTATTATTATAGTACTGTAGTACCATATTACTAGATTATATTTACCATAATGCACTATAGTATTAGTATTACCACTGCTGCTATTGTACCTTGTACACACTCAGGTATACACATTCAAACTTCTGTTATCTCTACTGCCTAATTTATTGTGTCTATTCTTAGATTTTTTATATTTTCTACTTTATATTTTGTATTCTAAACAGTGCAATATAGGAGATGTCAATTTCCCGGAGGGAACCTCCCAAAAGGATTAATAAAGTACTCTGTCTGTCTGTCTGTGTATATCTGTTGAATTCATATTTACAGTGTCTATATCTACTCTCTCTCTCTCTCTCTCTCTCGCTCGCTCCTCGAGGGAGCTGACTCTGGACGAGCCTCCACAGACCTGCTGGTCCGGGCTGTGTGGGTATCCCTCTCTGGTCACTCAGGTCCACATCCTGGATGCTCATGGACTCGCAGGACAAGACTCTGATGGAGGTACGTTTGACTTTTCCCTTTGTTTTTTTCATGAGCCAACCACAGTGACAGAGACTCTGTAGAGGATATTTGCTGAGTTAAATCACATCAAGTTAAACTTCATAAATCTTTTCATATTATATTAAGTCAATAGTCTGAGTCTGTTCTGTTTGTTCTCACATTTTATTTTGAGATGAGATGATTGAGGTTGAGTGCAAATACTTCTGCTGTACTGTCTGTGTAGAAGTACAATATATAGTGTACAGTTTCATTTTCCAGATCTTAATTTGACACGTTAACATGCAGCTGCTTATTTGAGCCTCTTCCATCTACAACTTGTTAGTTAGAAGAAGTTTG
The DNA here is from genome assembly GCA_037975185.1 of Centropyge bicolor. NCBI lineage: Eukaryota > Metazoa > Chordata > Actinopteri > Pomacanthidae > Centropyge > Centropyge bicolor. The sequence goes on along the minus strand of JBBMOC010000250.1, from coordinate 122,249 downwards.
ATTAATGATTGATGAAGGTGACGTTTGAAGAGTTTGATTTGTATCTTAGAAACTAACAAAAACAGTAGATCAAACATCATTTCCTGATTTTAAATAGCACATGAGTTAAGCCTGTTGTTGTGTGTGTGTCTCCAGTGTCGGACCCCTACGTGATCATTCGTTGCGAAGGAGAGAAAGTTCGATCTCCGGTCTATAAAAACACTCGCAGCCCGGCTTTCAACACCAAGGGGCTTTTCTACAGGAAGAAAGCCAACAAGCCAATCAGCATCGAGGTGTGTGTGTGTGTGTGTGTGTGTGTGTGTGTGTGTGAGACTGACATGTGTGAACTTCGTCGTCGCAGTGAATCAGTGAATTTCTCTCTGTGTCTCAGATCTACAACAACAACGTGCTGATGGATTCCTTCATGGGTCAGGTGACGCTGCCAGCCGAACAAGGTGACTTCCAGCAGACGCTCCACCTGAGGGACAAAGGCGATCGCCGTGACAACGACCTGCCCGGAACCATCACGGTCGCCGTAAGAACCAGCACGGTGCTCACCAACATCTGAGGCAGACCAGGGGCCGGCCGCTCAGGGGCCCGGCCGCTCAGGGGCCGCTCAGGGGCCGGAGCTCTTTCCTTCCAGTTTACCACAAGTCTGCTTTGTTCAGTTTACTCTATAGAAGGTTCCAGCTCCAGCAGGAGGTCTGTGGAGCTCATCAGAGGAGGTGATAAGAACCACTAATAGGGATGAACACAAAAAAGATACACATTTACATTTCATTTTCAGTGAAAGTATACAAAAATGCTGATGTGATGTTTTTGCCTTCTGTGTGGAGAACATGATTTGTCGGCCGGGATCTCTGTGACACCACTCTGCTTCATTATAGTGTTTAATCATACGATGAGACACATTTTACTTTTTTACCAAAAATTGCAGCTTCTGTGATTTGGATATTGCACTTTGTGTCGAATTGTGATTTCAATCTTTCTATTAATTGTTCAGCACTCGAACCTGATGTGTTTCAGCTTGATGTCTGTTTACCTGAACTGGCTGATCTGAATATCCCACAAACAGGTCTAAACGTTTACACTTCTCTGGACTGTTCCATCAACATCTGTTTATTCCACTGTTTAAACTGTCTTATTCTATTTTGGCTTCTTCTTATCTTGATGCCATTTGATGCTTGTTGAAAGGTTTTACAAATAAACTGGCCTTGTTTAAATACAGGTGACAGATTCTGTGTTCAGCGGCAGCAGAAGTGAAGGGAAGAGAGCAGCCACACAATCTTTACAGTTGTCTTTATTTTGCCAGGAAATAAATTATTCAACTTTAAAAAATATTTCAAACAAGCAAAACAACGCAGCACGTGAAAGTAGAACCGCTCTCCGCTCCACCCACACGGGCTTCGTGTCTTTGTTGGATGTCGTGGCAAACACTCGGCTGCCACTCGTGGTGTTTAGTTCAAGTTTGTGGCTGTGCGAGGCAACGGGTATGTGTGGCGTCCTGCGCAGGCTCCACAGGCTCCGACCCACTTTCAGCTCCTTTAGACTGAAGTTAAACCTCATGTCTTTGACCAGGATTAAATGACACCAACTACTGCTGATTATTGATTGGACAAAAAAAACACTGTTTCAGTACAGAGTGTCTCATAAGACCCATAAGAAAATGGCTGGAAAAGAACCAATGACTCACATAGTGTTAAAAGATTCACCTGTATAATCACAGCCCAAAGTTTCCTCTCTGACCTGATGAAGCTGTTTGATCGCTGAGGTCACAGAGCAGTTACTGAGCTGCAGGACACTGAGAGCTGTCCCTCATGGGTCATTCCAGAATTGGAGGACATTTTACGTCCCACCCATCAAATTTTAAATAATCCACATACAAAATAATAAAGCATGCAGTTTCTGAGTAAATTTACTTGTCCTGAGAGCAAATCTAAAAAAACTAAAAGAAAAGAATGCTTGAAAATAGTTTTAAAAATACCAAAGAAGTCTGGAGTACCCCCTAAAATGCCATTTTTCTCTTGTCCCTTCCCCCTAATGACCAAATTGAATCTCAAATAAAACAGTTAAAATGAAATTTAAATTTCATTTTTTTGGTATTATTTGTTTCATTGCTGTCTCTTGTAGCTGTGGGAACATTTGTTTTAATAAAAATAATATTTCAAATAATAATTATTATTCATGGAACATGTGTCCCCCAACATGCACACAACCCTGTTACCATAACCTTTTTAGCATGGTAGAAGAAGAAGAAAGCAGTGAATCACATGATGTGCTGGACTTGACATCATCAAACAGTTTTCCAAAAGAATGAGTCGAGCAAAGTTATGTCCTCTCTTCTGTTTTTCATATTTTTATAACATAGTTAGCCTTGATTGAATGTCTCACTCTACCTCATGCAACCCTGTTATGCCTATAATCAGAATAAGACCATTTAAAAAAAAAAAAAAAATTTGTCTTTACTTATTTTCATAGGTAAGTTTGTCCTCTTCCTCAGCAGTAACAGCTAGCTAAGAAGCTAGCTTCTACTCCTGAGAGAGAGCTAACATTAGGATGGATTTGCAACCCTGTTACTGTGATATGAGTAACGTTGCACCAAGTATTGTAAACACCAAATAAATCATGTGAGAAAAATTGTACCATTTATCTGTAAGCTGAGCTAATCAAGCTTTTGATAGTTTATTACCTATTATTGATGAATATGTAGCAGAAGTGAAGGTTTATTTTTCAAGAATTTGGAAGCCAAAATGTCCTCCAATTCTGGAATGACCCTCCTGTTCTGCCCCCTCTGGTCTGTAAACAGGGAGGGGCACAACGCCACCTGTAACTGTGACCTCAGAGATAAACATAGAATGAAATGTACACATTTCCAATGAGGACAACAAACGTGACATCATACAGATATATGATAGAGATAAATGTGGTTTCAGAGTCCAAACTGAATCATGAGCCAAATGAAAAAAAACTGCACGGAAAATACTTAAATTTCAAGGCAAGTTCAAATCCACAAGAATATTTTCAGTTGTGTTATTTTATTATTTTCCTGTTGCGGCTTGTTTGTCAACCCGACGCGTCTTATGTTAGTGATGACCAACGTTTCTGTACTCAGTCGCACTGAGACGTGCTGTCGTGCAGACGGAGCCAGGACGGGTCCAGCAGCCTCCTCAGACCCCAGCAGTTGGAAAAACCAAATGAGCAGATGTCACCACGTTAAAGATCACAGAGGAAACAGGAAGTGCTGACATTCAAAGTGAGTCCAT
>JBBMOC010000250.1:81507-116507 GCA_037975185.1 Centropyge bicolor | reverse complement strand
CACTGTTTTAGTTGAACAGCATTTTCCTGGTTCTGACTTTGTGCAAAGAACGACACTGGAATAATGAGGTGAACATTCAGTCATGGAGCTTCAGTCTCGTCTCTAAGTGCTCGTCTTTTCTTCACCTGGTCACACTTCTACACGTGTCCCTTTTGAATGCACTCAGCTGAGAATTCATCTGGCAAAGTTCAGGGCACGGCCTCCTCTCACTCCTCATAAATAGTTTGCAGATTGATGATCATTTCCCCGACACAGGCGTCCAACGGCGTCCAGACAGAACTTGTTTACCTGTTGGCAGACTTTACCTGCCACAGGGCATGAAAATAAAAAATGAATGTCAACATTTCATTAGTCTAAAATTCCCGAACCCTCTCAGACGACGACCACTGAGTGTGACAGATTCTCCACTGAACAAAAAAACCCCCAAAAAAATCATAAAGCAGCATGCTGTTGAAAGTGCACTCACATACACACATCTAAAAGACCAAATACACACCATGCACCCAAACACACACACACACACACTCAAACAAACACACACACACAATTTGGCAAAATACTCCTCGGTAGTTTGAACTCATCTCTCCACCCGTGTCCGCTCCTCCTCCTCCATGGCAGCTTTCACTCGTGGCTTTTTGCATTCCCAGTTCAAAGATAAGACAAATGTAGAAGAGGAGGGATGCAAAATGGCTGCCGCTCAGATGGCTGAAAGCAAAAGATTGATTTATCTACCTTCCCTTCTCACTGCCCCTCCTCCTCACTACCCCTCCTCCTCCTCCTCCTCCTCCTCACTGCTCCTCCTCCTCACTGCTCCTCCTCCTCACTACCCCTCCTCCTCCTCCTCCTCCTCCTCTGCAGTCTGCTGCTGATGAAAGTAAGGCAGGAAGTATTTAATTTAATAATGTCACTATTTTTTCTCTTCTGAGCTGCTGGCAGGCGGCGCACGCTGCAGGGCCTCTCCTCTGCTCGACACTAGAGGGCAGCAGAGACAGACGGACTGCGCGCCTCAGACACACACTCTGATAACACACAAAAATATCCACACTGTTGTTGAAAAGGCTCCTCCTCTTCCTCGTCCTTCAACACACTCCCCACCTGCCGTCGCCCCTCTCCTCTTCCTCACACACGTCCTCTCGTCCCTCGTCTCTCTCCTCGTGCAGGTTTCTAAGCGCCGGTCGCAGGCCAGGAGTAAAAAACAGAGCAGAAACGTCGCTCCCTCCCTCGCCACCTATGCCATGTAGATGAAGGTGTTGATGTCTGCCTCGTCCCTCTTTATGTACTTGTGCTCGATGAGCCACTCGATCTGCTCCTTGATCATCTTCTTCTGAGGCAGAAACATGTTCTTCAGGATCTCCACCAGCTCCGTCTGCAGCTGGGCGTTGCTGATCCTCTTCCTCATCTTCATGATCTGGATGATGGCCTCCTGGATGTGAAAAAAGAGTTATATTAATAATAATAAATAATATAAATTTGGTCAACATGTGTAGTTTGTTATTGTTGACAAAATTACCAAGTTGGCAAAATCTCTCACAAAAGTCAAAACAATGATTTCAACATCATATTTAGTTTGAGTCTTCAGCTACAAGTCGCTCTCCTTCCACTTCCTCAAATGCACAACATCTAGTTAAACCCATAGACTGTGTAAAATATGGACGTAGTGTCCGTGACGTCACCCATAGGTTTCTGAAGAGCAAAAATCAAGCAAATCGTAGTGCGTAGCCATCTTGGTAGCCTACCTCCGGTTACTCCAAATATGGACAAAGAGGTGGAGCGAGGGCGGAGCTGATGCGGGTCAAATGAACGCTATTGGCTGAAAAAAGCCGCTTTATTCGAAATAATCAAACTAGCTACGGCTAACCAGCTAGGTTAAATGCTAAATATCGTTGCTAGCCGGCTAACCCCACGACGATCTCTTTCCCAAACTCAGTGACTAGAATTAGCCGGGGTGACGCCCTTTAGACCGTCAGTGGCTAGTTGTCAATCAAAGTGGCGCCACTTAGATTGACAGCTATGAATTGTGCATAATGATGTATGCTGTATATTTTAAACCAATGCCTTATAAAAAAATTCGCCCCCCCCAGAGTTGTCATGGAGTAGAAAAACAGCTTATGAGACTAGAGCCATGTTTTGAACCAGGCTGTAAATATGTTTTTTTCTGTCGTAAACTCGGACATTTTAACATGGGGCTCAAATGTAATTGACTCCCTTCTGCGGCCTGCTCTAGTGGTTATTCGAGGAACTGCAGCTTTTTTGCACTTCTGCATTGGCTTCATTTTTCAGCGCCGGAGGTTGCCGCTTGGTTAAACCCTACAAAGACAAAGTGTGTGTTTTGTACCTGAGTTCTGAGTATTCTGAGCTGAACGATTCCTTCGTTCTCCTCTTCTCTCATTCGCTCTGTGGTCAGCTGCAGCCGGCCAATCAGATTGATCTTTCCACGCTTCTGGACTTTGGAGTTTTTGCTGAGAAAATAACAAACACAAAGACTCAAATGCTCAACATCCCTCTTGTTTAACAGGAATTCATGATGAGGCGCCAGTTAACGACATGTGCAGAGTGTGGTGGAGCTGAGAACTCATCTCAGCCAAATAAAACCACTGAATGATCGACAAGGGTTTAAAACAATCCATGAGACAGGAAGTGTGAACATACATGAGTGAGAACTCCTGGTTGACGTAGAAGAGTGTGCTGTCTGTGAAGTCTTTGGGTGAACTAACTGGAGGATCATAAGACAACACCTGTCTCTTCAGCTTGGGGAAGGCGACCAGAGACTGCACACAGAGGAGAGACAGCAAACGTCAAGATATGAAACATCACAGAACTCCAGTCAGAAATACAGCCAACATGTGTATGTGTGTGTGTGTGTGTGTGTGTGTGTGTACTTCCTACAGATCTACAGTCAGCTGACCTGAACATGGAGGAAGTTTTTCCTGATGAACTAATAAACTTCAGTGAGCTCAGATATGACTGTGGATCAGAGACAGTGATGTTTGGCAGCATGTTCACCACCTGGCTGCTGCTGGGTTATGATTGACAGACTTACTAACAGACAGACAGAGAGATGGCTGTATAAATGTTGTTCAGCCTGAGCGGAGGCAGCTGTGTGGAGCAGGCAGTCGAATGTATTTAACCTCAGTGAATATCTGCTTGTACTGTGAGTGATGGATTGAGATGAAGGATGGAGGAACGTTTCCTCGGTCTGACCCAGAGTGTGCGCCGCAGCTCGGCGTCAGGCAGCTCCGTGGCCAGTTTGAGGTTCTCAAAGCTGATCCTCTCTCGGGGTCGCTGGTTCCAGGCGAACAACACGGCCAGCTGGAACGTCGTCACCTCCAGGTCGTACTGACCCACCTCGTTCTTGAAGGTGATCTGAGCAGATGTGAAGAGAAACCATAGACTGTATAAAATATGGACGTAGTGTCCGTGACGTCACCCATAGGTTTCTGAAGAGCAAAAATGAAGCAAATCGTAGTGCGTAGCCATCTTGGTAGCCTACCTCCGGTTACTCCAAATATGGACAAAGAGGTGGAGCGAGGGCGGAGCTGAGGCGGGTCGAATGAACGCTATTGGCTGAAAAAAGCCTCTTTATTCGAAATAATCAAACTAGCTACGGCTAACCAGCTAGGTTAAATGCTAAGTATCGTTGCTAGACGGCTAACCCCACGACGATCTCTTTCCCAAACTCAGTGACTAGAATTAGCCGGGGTGACGCCCTTTAGACCGTCATTGGCTAGTTGTCAATCAAAGTGGCGCCACTTAGATTGACAGCTATGAATTGTGCATAATGATGTATGCTGTATATTTTAAACCAACGCCTTATAAAAAAATTCGCCCCCCCAGAGTTGTCATGGAGTAGAAAAACAGCTTATGAGACTAGAGCCATGTTTTGAACCAGGCTGTAAATATGTTTTTTCGGTCGTAAAATCGGACATTTTAACATGGGGCTCAAATGTAATTGACTCCCTTCTGCAGCCTGCTCTAGTGGTTATTCGAGGAACTGCAGCTTTTTTGCACTTCTGCATTGGCTTCATTTTTCAGCGCCGGAGGTTGCCGCTTGGGAGAAACAGAGAGAGAGATGGCGACACAGTGCTGCTCTGTCAGTTTGGTTTGGCTGTAAATAATACATCTGCAGCTAAAATCACTGCCATCTCCCTTCAATCTATTTCTTCAACTGATTGAGTTCAGTTTCACTATAATGCTGCCAGCACATTTCTTCAGCACTGTTTGTCAGACGGTCGACGAGATGATGAGTTAACACAAAACAAGAAGAAAGGACCAGAAAAATAAGAGGGAAGAGAAAGTGGGTTCGAGCTCACTCACAATGCCGTTGGACATGAGGTGATGCCAGTGGAGTTTGCGACCGCTGTGATTCCTCTTGTAGAAGTCTTCCACCTCAGGGATCAGGTCCTCCAGCTCCGTGGGCAGCGAGACGAAAACCTTCTCACTGCTCCGTGACCAAGCTCCAGCGTTCAGGATCTTAATGTTCACACTGTCGGCTGCAGGCACAAAGGAGGGAGAAGAGCGATAGAGTGCAGCTTCAAAACATAATGTTTCATCAGGAGAAACAGCTTTACAATTTGATGCCCAGTGTGTGTGTGTGTGTGTGTGTGTTACCTGGAAGAGCCAGCTTGTTGTGTTTGTGCATCTCTTTAAAGACCTGATTGAGATCCTCTGAGACCTTGATGTCCTGGAACATCCTGGCCAGTTTGTTCACATAATCAGCAGGCATTCCTACTTCCTACACACACATACACACACACACAGAGACACACACACAGACACACACACAGACACACACAGACACACACACACACACACACACACACACACACACAGACACACACACACAGACACACACACACACAGACACACACACACAGACAGACAGACAGACACACACACACACACACACACACACACACACAGACACACACACACACACACAGACAGACAGACACACACACACACACAGACACACACACACACACACAGACAGACACACACACACACAGACACACAGACACACACACACACACAGACACACACAGACACACACAGACACACACACAGACACACACACACACACACAGGCAGACACACACACAGACACGAGGACAACAATGTAAAATAGAAATGAATTCACTGTGTGGTGTTTTAGTTTTCCTTTAACCACTGTAACATTGCCACTGGCCTCCTGCTGTTTCCATCTCTTCCCTGTTTTCTGGTAACGGCAAATTGTTCTACTTGCAATGGGACAGGAACCTGCCTATAATTAGCAGGTTTACCTGCGTTGTAAAACATTGTATTTATGCTAACTCTGTTGTAAAAAAGGTATTGTTCTTTGACCAATGCTGCTGGTTCTTGATATGGGGCAACCTCGACCATTCTGGTCCCACAAACATAACAAATGTCACACTCGAATTTATTGTCTGTCTGACGAATGATTTAAGAAAAGTGCGACTCACTCTGAGCCACTCCACCATGTTCTCTTCAATCTCACTGTCTGCTGAGATGTCCAGAATCAGGCGCCTGGTCAGATGAGCTTTGTGGTAACGCATGAACACGTCCTTATTCTGGACGTACTTCAACACCAGGAGCTGCAAGGAGGCGAGAGAAGGGAAGAAGTGTGAGGACAGAGGGAACGAGGAAGGTGAACGGGAGTGAAAAGAAATCAAATAAAAGCAAATTGTGTTGAGTAAAACCGAGCAAACCAGACAGAGACTCACCACTTCTTTGAGTTTGAGCTCGATTTCCTCGGAGTTGAGTTTCTTGCTGAGCGGAGTTTTCCTCAGCAGCATGTCACAGTAGTTTGCCAGCAGCTCCGGACACTTTGACTCGGGCTGACTCTTCATGCCCACACTGGTTGGATGGACACACACACACACACACACACACACACACAGACACACACAGACACACACACACACACACACACACACACACACACACCTCAACAATGTGACAGGTTTAAACTGAGCAGAAGATCCTGCATTCTCAGTTCTAGACACTGTGTCAATTCAAATTTACAAGGATAAGCTGATGCACTCACCCTTTCTGCTTCATCGGCAGCTCCAGCTTGAAGATCGTGGCATCGTTGACAACAGCTTTGTAAGCCTGTGGGGGGGGGCAGAAAACACCTGCAAGTGATTACAATCATTCATAACGACCACAACACAGCAGAGCAGAGGAGCAAACAAGTAGGGCTGCAGTTAACTGTTTACATCATCTACTGATCAGCTGGTTAAGCTTATGATGCTTATGATTAATAAATTATTAATTTAGTCTATAAATGGTCAGAAAATACAAAAAATTTATTTGCTAGCCCCGTTCTAACTGCAGTGCAATGCAATGCCCTTAGAACAGTGAAGATATTAAATATTTTAATCATCCATATTTTCATTGTATATTTCACAGCTTGGACAGTCAGATAAAACAGACCTTATCTCTCGCAGTGAGGAAGCGAGGGTCGTCCTGGAAGGCCTCCTTTACCAGTTTACTGAAGCGGTTAAACAAGGTCAACAACTGCTCCACATACTTCTCAGAGTCCTGGACAAACACACACACACACACATTAGAAATTACAGTTTAGATTTAGAACGCTGCCTTCAAATATTAACCCTGGTCTGTTAGTCATCTTTTTCTCTACACACTGCACATCCTCCTGGAGCGATCAACCCAGACTTCACTGCCCCAGATCTCAACACTGATGTCACACACTAAACTTCACATCCTCTGTACAACATGAGCTCCAGCTCCAGCTGACGGAGTTCTGGGATTACTTTTTAAAGAAATAACTTGGTTAAATATTATATGGCTCCACGACTATGATTCAAACGATGATCCAATAGTTCTGCAAATGTTGCGTCACTGCTGTTATCACTATTACTATTACTGTTATTATTATTATTATTATTATTATTATTATTATTACTACTACTGCTATTATTTCTGACACTGCTGTTGTTGATGTCATATAGCACAGTGTAGTATACTAGTATAGTATTATTATTATACAACACATTATATTATTAATATTATTATATTATATTATGATAACTAACTAGTAGTATATTACTGCTATCACTATTATATGTAGTGGAGTGTAGTCTATATCACATTACACTACTATACTATATTATTATATTATACATGTACATGTACGTTATACTCTTGGATGTTATACATTGTATATGCTATATCATACTACTATTACATGCTATATTATATTATATTATTTTATTATATTATACTACCATATGCACTCCATCATTATCATTACCATCAGCATACCATACCCACTGCTGCTACACTCAGGTACACACATACACGTATGCATATTTTCTGTTAATCTCCTACAAGAGCCTATTTTGATTCAAATTCCTGCTACCTCTACTGCCTAATTTATTGTGTCCATTTTCAGATTTATATATTTTTATTTTATATTCTATTTTATACTTTGCATTCTATATTTAAACAGTGCAATATATGAGAAGTGATGGAGATGCCAATTTCCCAGAGGGAACCTCCCAAAGGGATTAGTAAAGTACTCTGTCTGTCTGTTTGTCTGTTTCTTTATCACACTTTAACTTGACTTTACCTTTGTTATCCAGCTAACACAAGTAAATCCCACATACAAGAGACATTCTGAATTAAATCAAAACTATGTTTGACAATAAATAACTATGAAGACACTATCTGGCCCTTGTTTATAATGACCGACAATGAGGCAGGTACTCTGGCTCAAACTCTCAGGTATTATTGGTCCACAATGAAACACGTCTTTTCATAAATACACGAAAAGCCTGAGTTAAATGATGAACACACACGACTGAACAAACTGTTGAAGTGTGTTTGTGCACGTACAGTAGTGATAGTCTCAGCAGCAGCCACCATGTCTGCCAGTCCAGCATTGATGATATGTTCTTCCAGGTCTTTCAGCATGGGCTCGATCCCACTGGGAACCTTGTCCATCAGTGAAAACATCAGGTGCAGCTCTGCCCGGGCAGAAGAAGAAAGAGAAGAGAATTGGTGTCACACACACAACCAGAAGCTTACTGGCTAAATACAAAACTTCCTGCACTTGCAGACTCGTGGACTTTACAGGTGCATGACTGTCCAAATCCACAATTCATCAAGTCTGCATTGGGCCTGAAGTGGACATTCTGCAGACTCCAGTAGAGTCACAACAACTCCTACTCTAACAGTTCTGAATGACTTAGTTACTATATAACACTAATTGATTATTTGTAGCAAAGCTGGAGTTTCATAACACCGTGAGTGATCTGCATTGCAAAGCTCAGCAAAACACAGAGGTCAACCAAGCAAAAACAGGAAGTGTTGTGGGAAAAAAAGACAAATGCTCATCAGCTATTACTGTGGCTGGCAACTTCTACAGCTCCACTGGTGCCACTTGGCAGGAAAACAATCAGCACTTGGAGAAGTTATTTCTATCCTTAAAATTTGGCCGGCTGTTGCAGCAGTGAATATTGATGCCAGTGTGTGTCTTACGAAACAAACCAGGCCAATTCTATCACAATAAAATGAAAGCGCAGCAGTACTCACTGTCTGTCTCGTTGCGTTTGATCATCCCTGGACATTCAGCTAGGATGGTTTCTTTGAATGAAGTCACCAGAGCATTCACACAACACTCCATGAGCTGCGTGAACACACACAGAACAAAGACTCTATCAGACTCTATCTATCAGCACGACTTAGAGATACATGAGCAGGAAGCAGATAAATGTAATGAGACTCAGGTCAGGGTCTTACAGTGTGTACATTAAAATGGAATTATCATTAACATAGAAATTATACTATCATCTCATCAAATATCCATATCAGCCTAACAAGTATATTTTGTGTCAGGCTCTATTATACTGTTCTACACACATGTACTGAAGGTGATCTAATGAGATGACCTGAAAATACAGACACACAGATTCATGGTGGCATGAGGGAAATAACAGCTGAAGAAACTGACAATAAACATGAAAAATAAAAATGCGAGCATTGATAGTTCAGATCCTGTCAAAGACACTTACTGCCTGAACAGAGTTACATTCACGACGTGTCTCCAGATATCTCAGTGCTCTCTTCTCCTCTTCTCTCAGCTTTGCGTCTGCCTGCAGGGAAACACATTAATGTCAGACACAGAAGCTAAGACCCTGCAAACACTCAATAAACCAACAATTCAAACGCTCTCTTAAACACACCTGAAGCAACAACCTTTTTTTAGCTTTAGATTAGGGTGAAAGTCATATTTACCTATTTGCAACTTGTATTATTTTAGTGATGCATGTTTGCATGTGTTTGATTAACTATTCAACTCAGTGATCTGGCATTGACTTAAGAGTATGATCAACTTACGTAAAGCTTCTGGCACATTGGGGGAGGTGTCATTTCTTAGGTTACTGAATTTGTAGGCACAGTAACAGCATCACTTTCTCCATCTATGTATTTGTTGTTTGTTAGTGTGAGTCCTTATCCTTCATACTAACACTTATAATAATCAATATGACCGTGACTTACATATTTCATGTAGTTCTGGACGCCGTTCTGCTGCAGGTGGGACGGTGCCTGTGTCCTGTAAAACCTCTCTGTGGAGTCCAGGTAGGCCTTCTCAAAGTTATCCCTGTAGATCTGCAGCTTGTCCTCGGGGTTCGAACACAAGTTCACTGGTGGGAGAAAAGAACAAAGAATGGTCATAAACTGTTTTTCCACACATAGTGTTTGGACATCATTCAGTTCATCCATCCCCTCCTGGATATTTACAGTAGAACAGCAGAGGTAGGAGTTCAGGTAAAAGCAGAGATTTGAATCACTCCAGAACACAATTTGTGTTTGTACATATCTTAACATTATTGTGTTTATCTGTGTTTCTGTGATCTCCTGTGTGTTTATTTTCTGTCCGTCTCACCATAAGACTCTCGCACGCCGATAACGAGCTGGGAGTCGAAGGCCTCCCCCTGCCTCTCAGCGTGCACCAGCTTCATGGCGCTGTCCTGCAGGCGGCTCTTGATGTTGGAAAAGATGGACTCGTTCCACGTGTCCAGCATCAGCTAGAAAAATAAGACAGGGGCAGGAATAAATGCGCATTAAGTTCCCCAAGGATGATAAATAATATAACATAATTTCCTGTCTTGTTAACTTGCTTTAGTTGTTTATAACATTAGGTCATTTCCTCCTATTACGTTTCATCTATTCCCCTCTTGCTTCCTCAACTATTGTGCAAAACATTATTGTCCACATGGGCCTCGACCTCCCCTGTTGTTGCCCTCCTTTTCTACTTCCCCTCCTCTCCATCTTGCTCCTTCCTCTCATCTCTTACAGGTCATCTCATCTCCTCTCATTTGTCCTCCTTTTCTTCCTTGTGTTTGTTGTTTCAAGCCTTGGCCACTTTGCCTGTGGGGTTTCTCTCCATGTCCTGCTCTCACCTTACGCACGATGCTGTCCTCCATGTTTGTTTTCTTGTTGCTGCCCTGCTTGCCCATCAGCGTGATCTCCAACTGACAGAAGGGTTTGGGCAGGATGTCACACTGGGTGAAGAACTTCCTCCACTCTACAATGTAAGCCTTTAGCAGTGCCGTGTCATCCTGGTGGCTCAGCACCCGCTGCCATGGCAACAGATGCAAGCAAAAGTTAGAAGTGGCACAGGTCAACCTATACATCCTGATGAAACACTCTGATGCTTTGTTCCCTGCAACAGTTACTCTTGATGTCTATGACTTCCTAAGCAGATGGACCAGAATATTCAGTTTGTCAAAGACACTGGATTTTCTGGGGATCAATTCTGAACTTTGTAGAGCATAAACATTTAAACATACGTGGTGGTGACCAGAATCCACCCTAATACCAAAAACAGACAAACAAACAGACAACAAAGCTACAAAAAGTAAAGCATCCCAATCAGACTTATACAGACAACTCACAGCCTGTGCTTGTTTGATGAAGTCTAGGATGTCCTCTTTGAGGGCTTGGTGGATTTTGGCTGGTCCTTTATCATCCCATAGACACACAGCATGGACGTCTCTGGAGGGCAGACAAGAAGGAAATGGGATTTCACAACAAGTTTGTGATCAAATGTGAATGACAATGTGTCAAAAACAGCGAGTCTGATCTTCTTTACGGTACAGCAGGGCTCTGGGAGGTTCTTGTACTTCCCAGTATCATTTACAAAAAGCTCATGTTGCCTGGAAACAAATACATTTGAGCATTTTCTCTAATATTCTTAGTGTCAAAGCCAGAACTTAGTTCAAATCTCTGGAGTCAATGTCATATTTTAGACATTCAAGGCACTGAACACAGCATGGATGCAAGAGTAAGAAGAAATGGAGGGTCCATCTCACAACAGGGTTTGAATTACTATCCAGTGTAATGTTCACTGAGAGAGTACTGCAAACACTGACAGACTGAGCTGGTCCCTTGCGTAACTTAGTTTGTAGGGCAACACACCAACACTGCCAACTGCTGCCTGGCAGTGACTGCATAGGACACACACACGATTCCTGCCTCAACTGTTTCTTTTAATGTGGTTTTGTCCAAGTGTGTGTGTGTGTGTGTGTGTGTGTGTGTGTGTGTGTGTGTCTCCTCCAAACTACACACCTCCAGCTCTGGGTCACTGTCCTGGGCTTTAACTCAAGATGTCTCAAATCCCCACATGGTTGAAACGTGACCTGTCTGAGCAGAGCTCTTGGAAGAGATGATCAACTCTCCATGTTTCTGTTCCCTTTTTTCTTTCTCAAGGCCAAAAAGAGCAACCACCAACTAACCACCAACTTCATCTTCGTTTTCTTGACTGTTTTTGCTCTAAACATTTTTCCCTATATTATTTAAGGTTTGTCAGATAAATCAAAGTCAAATAAATTGTATTTATATAGCCCTATATCAAACCACTATTTTGCCTCAATGATCTTTATGATCAGCTGCGATCAATTAGACAGCTTGCAGGTTGTCGTAAATGTTACACAGCAAAAAACAGTGAAGTAATCCTCCTCACATCTGTTTAACTCAGAAAATGAGGTTGATGTGATCACACCATTTTTTTTTAAATCAAATTCCTTACAATGTTAAGTCACACCACAGCATCCTCTTTCATGGGGAAATAAATCAAAACAAGGAAGAAAATGACCAGTCTATAAATGAATCTTTTAAAATTAGCTGCTGAAGTAACTTTCTATTATAAGAGGCTGTTGCACATCAAGTTGCGGCACTTAAGCTATGGAAACAAGACACTTTTCCATCCCAGTTTATAAGTTATCCCACCACAAGCTTACCTACACATGCATGGCATTGTGTGGGCATTCTGTAAAGTACAGCACCTGTTGGTAAAAACTAAGCCCGTCTATTGCATGTGTGTGCAGCTGAAATGAACCAAAATAGTAACCTGTGAGCAGACTGCTGCGCCATTCTGGTTTCAAAGTGAGGCAACTGTTGCCAGGATCTGAAGCTGCAGCAGTAGTAGCAGCTGTGCTGATCCTGCACTGCACTTTCTTAAATAAGACAGGAAGAACTGAGGGACAGAGCAGAGAGCATCTTACGAGAACAAGTCGAACCACTGTTGCTTGGTGACGGCCTCCTGTCTGAGCAGCTTGAGAACGATGGGCCGCATCAGATCCCACTTGTCCTCAAACTGCAGGGACCCCTTGTTCTGGAGGAGAGAGATGGAATGGTTGGAGTGGGAGGAAGAGGAAGGATGAAACACAGCAATGAGAAAGGAGGTGTTGGAGGAGAGAAGGCAAGAGAAGACAGAGACAGAAATGCAGAGATGCACAAAGACTCACAGCACCAGTCAGAAGTTTGGACAAACCTTCTCATCCAATGGTTGTTCTTTATTTGTGTTATTTTCTACAGTGCAAATCAAAATTGAAGGCATCAAAATTCGTGAAATTATCCAGAAGCGAATCAAAATATGTTTTATATTTTAGGTTGTTGAAAGTAACCACAGTTTACCTTTAAGACAGCTTTGCACACTGTTGAGTCATTATCTCAACAAGTCGTCACCCAAAAAGATTTTTAATTAACCTGTGTGCCTCGTCAGAAGTTAAACAGTGGAATTCTTGCCTTAATGCATTTGAGACGTCAGTTCTGTTTTACAGGGGTAATGTTAGATTACAGCAAAAAGCCCTGTTCAACTGCTGTAGCAATCTATATAATGTCAAGGTCTGCTCAACAGTCCATCAGTACTTTAAGACATGAAAAGTCAATCAATCCAGTAAACCCAAAGAACTTTAAATGTATCTTCAAGTGCAGTCACAAAAACCAAACAGATGAAGCTGGCTCTCATGAGGACCAGCCCAGGATAGGTTCATTACAGTTACCAGCCTCAGGAATAACCAACTAACAGCACCTCAGATTAGAGCACACATTAAGCTTCACAGAGTTAAAGTATCAGACACACCTCAACATCAACAGTCCAGAGGGGACTGTTTCAATCAGGCCTTCATGGTCCAACTGCTAGAACGTAGAAAATATTAAAAGTAAAGAAAAAAAATAGACTGTACAAAAAGAATGAAGTTTTCCTTCATGAAAACCTTGGACAGAAAACCTGTGCTGAAGATTCATCTTTCACAGAATATTGACCCAAAACACACAGCCAAGAGAACGCAGGGGACAACTTTGTGAACGTCCTCGGGTGGCTGGACTTAAAACCAGCTGAAGATGTCTGTTCACCAACTGTCCCCATTCAACGTGACACAACACGAGGGGTGCAAAACCAAGAAGATATTCAATTTATAATTCTATCACAGATCAGCAGCAAATCGTCACATTAGAGGAGCTGGAACCAGACAAGGTTTGGCATTTTATCCATAAACTGCTGAACTGATTAATCTGTTGAATCAATTCAGTTTTCCTTTATCATTTGTGATAACATGAAGTCTAACCCTGGGTATACTCTGACTGTGGTCATGTTAGAACTTAGTGTATGATGGGTATTTTTTAGATTCTAGAACTTGAACAGATTTATAACAAACAATAGCCTCAAGAACAGTAAGAATAATATAAAACCTCACAGAAACATTTTGTTGTGTAGCTTTGGAGAATGATGGTCCAGACACAGCGGTTTATAATGGAGAGCTGAAAAGCATCAATAGGCCTCTGTTGGAATCAGCATTTAGTTCACCAAGATATGAATGAAAGAACAGGGCGGGTTCTTATGACCCTGCAGCTCTCTGTCCACCTGTGGCCTGTTTCACATGAGCCTGGGACCAGGTGTGGGACCAGGTGTGGGAGCAGGTGTGGGAGCAGGTGTGGGACGGAGGGGGCGGCCGCCTGTCAGAGCTCCCTGCTAGCATGTAAAGCTACCTGCTCAGTGACTGAAGGCTAATCGTGTCGTGAACAGTTAACTTAACAAACAGCTAAGCTATGAACCGTTTTACTGCTCGGATAGATGCTAGCATGGCTTCACGGGCCTTTGTGGACTCAGTCTGTATCTGTCAGCTTCTTTGATTTATCGCCGGTTCGTTAGCCAAAATAAAGGAGCTAGCGCGTTAGCAAACATTAGCCAAAAGAAGAAGTCCACAGTCTGACTGCAGGACATGAAGGACTGTGTTGCGTCCAAGTTTGTTCTCCTGTCGGACCTGAGTCCTCAGGCTCTCCAGGACCGGGTTCAGGGCTCCATACAGGTCTGATGGTATGGGTTCATTGTCACCGTGAAGCCGGTTCGGAGACAGACTCAGGCTGGTTTTAGCTCCAGCAGAAGACATGTTATGGAGGATTTGTTCTGTTGGAGGCTGGAGCTCAGAATCTGTGTGGAAACAGACTCCGACACAACACCGGAGCTCAACAACGACAACGGTGACAACTGAGACTTCAGACACACCTATTTGTGCATTTATTTCACATGTTTACGCCATTAGGGAACATATATAAACATGCACTAACAGAGCAGACATACAGCTGCACTCTGTATGAAAGCGAAGAGTTCAGATCTGCACACAAATGTGGGAAATACGATATATTCCAGCGCGTCTTACCTTTAACAAATTAGACGTCGCCATGTTTCTTCAACTTATCACCTCGCGGAATCTCGCGAGACAGGTGTGACAGCTGCCCCGGGTGACGTCATAACTGTGAAACTTGTGGATAAAAACCCAACAAAATAAATATTAATTTTTTACAAGGGAGGAACTTGAAAGTTATACATCACGGGTTTTATTTTTACTTGTGAATATAGTTCCTTCACTCAACACATAAATACTCACAGACTTGTTGATTTTTATTTTATTTAAATAGTTTTGTTTCCTGACTTCTCAGCCCCGCTCTTGTGTTATGCAGATGTATTCTGCCCTCATTAAGTGTCATCCTGTTGTGATCTGCTTGGACCTCATTTATAATGGTCTCCAAATGCTTTTCTTAACCCTTTATAGGGCAGTCATTGAAATACTTTGAAATTCAAAAATTCAACCTCAGAGTGTTATTGAAGGACATAACAAAACTATATTTCTGCTGTAAAATTTTTCCACAATTTTTTACTTGCGTAAATTGTGCGGAAATTACCAAGAATAGTTACTTGCCCTATAAAGGGTTAAGGAATCACAAGCCAAAAAGGTTGGAAACCACTGGTTTAATGGTTAACATTAATGTTTAGATTTTACATCTTATTCTAAGAAACTGCTGTGAAATAAAAGTAATGGAGTCAAAAGCAAAACAACGTGTGCCTCTGAATTGTGTTGAATGCAGTATAAAGTGGTATACAGTGGAGATCCTAGAGGCAGATGTACTTAAGTACAGTAGTTGAGTTAATGTACTTAGTTTCCACCACTGGCGTTTCCATTCAAAAACACACTGATGAAGCTCTTTTCCTCCAACAAGCCTTGTTATCTCATCAACAGATAACGGCTGAGAGTGAAAGCACGAGGAAGCACACTGATGACTTCTTTCAATTCATCTTTCATCATCAGTTCTTATCTTAAAGTGCTGCTGGTCGCCTTCAACACACTGCACTCGCTCACACAGATCAGTGAAGGAGTGAACTTTGCCCCTGAGACAGTTAATCATTCAGCTGTGGCATCCTGAAAGTCAAGGATTTAAAAGCTGGTAACAGTTTAAATTCAGAGAGGATTCCTCCATCGCTGGTGTGGCAAAATGGCTGGGAAACAGTCCGAGGATGCATCCGCAGACACGACTCACAAAAACCCAAGCTGTGGACTCATGGAGAGGATGAAGAACTTCAAGCCCAAGGAAGTTTTCACCTGGTGAGTGTCAGAGTGACAGAGGACTTTATATGTGTGTTTGGAGGCGAGCTCTGTCAGCATGTAGTCAGCAGTCTGTTGTAAACACAGTGCTCAAGAAAAACAGTGGTGGAAATAAGTACATTTACTCAAGTACAATACTTTAGTAAAATTTTGATGTACTTGTATGTTACATGAGTGTTTCCATATTATGTTATCTACTCCATAATAGTTCAGAGGCAAATATTCTATTACTACTCTGTGGCAGGTTTTTACATTACAAGCTATCAGATTCGTCAGATTCGGTTATGATTGCAAATGGTGTGATAGATCTGATGAAGACCTGCAGTACATGACATAAAACAGTAGCTCATTTAAAATCTACTCACACAGACAAAATGTATTCTTTAACAAGGTCACACTGATAAATGTGATTTTTTTTGGAGACGGCAGCGTGGTGGTTCTGTAATTTGTTAAAAATGACAAAATAAGCAGCACAAATGAAGACAGGTTTCCTCTCTTCCTCACTTACTGACTAATAAGTAACTTCACATCTTGCTAAAATGGCGATAAACAAATTTTCTTGCACATGAAAAAAATATATGTAGAAGAGTTCAAAGATAAAAACCCTATTTATTTATCATCATTCATTAGTTATTCATAGCTTATAACACAGTGAAACCGTTTTCAACTGAGTTTTGTTGGTCTGATAATAAAGTGTAGCCTGCTGTTAAGGAATGTGAGCTTCACTCTGGACAGCTCATTAAAGACATGCTCCCTCTCTCAGGCACTTGGCCAGGACATTGGCCATGGGTCAGGGCCTGGCTGGGCTCATCTGTGGGACGGCCATCACCTCCCAGTACCTGGCCACAAGCTTCCGTGTGAACACGCCCATGCTGCAGAGCTTCTTTAACTACACGCTGCTGTGTGTCACCTACACCACCATGCTGCTCTTCACAAGAGGTAACACCACCAGCAACCGTCTGAACACCTGAGATAATACCTGTAATGAAGGAGAAATCATTTTCCAATATCAATAAATGTTTGTGTTTTACCTGCAGTGTTGCATAATTCAAGTCGTGTGCTAAAAACTATTGCAACAGTGGAGGAAAGTACATTTACTGAAGTACTAGACTAACTTGACAATATTGTCCAGGAGGCATACACATGATATTCTGTTGATAGATATGTGTTAACTCTAATTCATGGCATTATGTTATGATGTGTGGGTCAGCAGTGTCAACCTGTCCTGACGATTGGTGGTGAAACAAACAGATGTCAGTACCTAAGTTCAGGGGTGTTCCCCTTTAAAACACAGGGGATGGCAATATTTTACAGATTTTGAAAAGGCGATGGTGGAAGTACCTTCTGCTGGGACTGGTGGATGTGGAGGCCAACTACGTAGTGGTGAAAGCGTACCAATACACCACCCTCACCAGTGTACAGGTGGGTATAGGCTGTGGCTGTGTCTTAAAGACTTAACCATAAAATGTAATGAGCTTCATGGACTCTCATCAGTGCATTCATTGTTCAAGTGGACAGGCTGTTAGGGTTTGCAATGTGGATCCCAAGGTAGACACAGGCTGGATGTTTGGTGACCAACGATAAGTACAACCATGCATACGATTAACAGTCATTTTACAATAGCAGGACAACTATACACTAGGAACCCTGAATATATACTGGTCATATATTTTTATATTTCAGATTTTATATTTCATATCCATACTCAAAAGTGTAAATAAGTAATGCGAACTTGTGTATATCTCCTTTTCTTAGATTGTTATTTTTTAGACTGTTACTTGTTCTTAATATTTAACTGCTGCTATCCCCTGTGCTGCTGTAACATGTGAATTTCCCCACTGTGGGACGAAAAAAGGCTTATCTTATCTTATCTTATCTTATCTTAAACATGAGAGAGCCGGGGTTGATATACAGGAGAAGCAGATGAGCTCCTGGGAGACTTCAAGTTAGAAAATCTCACATTTTGTAAATTAGTGAAATATTTTAATTGAATTGAATAATTAAACTTTTGTATTTACAATAAATCAACGAGAGAGGATTGATTAATTCCACTAAATTCCTGTGTAATGTTTTATAGTGTATCATATTATGGTCCATCTCTTCTTGGCTTTGTTTTTCACTGACTTTTAATCTAAGACTTATTCTTTGTAGTGTAGGTATCAATGAATTTATGAGATGACATCAGTCTCAGCTTTGAAGGAAATGTATTTCTGGATTTATTGATATGTGTTTCTGTCTTCCTGTCTGCAGCTGCTGGACTGCTTTGTGATCCCGGTGCTGATGATACTGTCCTGGTGGGTTTTGAAGACACGCTACAGGCCAGTCCACTTTGTAGCTGTCGGCATCTGTCTCCTTGGGGTGGGGGCCATGGTGGGGGCCGACCTGCTGGCTGGACGAGACCAGGGCTCCAGTAAGAACTCGTGTGTTGCACCAATAATTCAGTTATCAGAGCTACAGGCTAAAGCTCAGCAACATGTCGCTCATCCGGACCAAATATATTTTCTACACTCCAAAACACGATATACAGACAAACAAAGTGTTGGACCACAGAGATGATACGTGTCTTCTCTCCTCAGCCTCAAACATCTTGTTAGGTGACGGTTTGGTGCTGCTCAGTGCGACGCTGTACGCAGTGTCTAACGTGTGTCAGGAGTACACGGTGAAGAACCTGAGCAGAGTGGAGTTCCTGGGCATGGTGGGCCTGTTCGGCACCATCATCAGCACCATACAGATGTAAGTGAAGTGTGTGCAGGCGTGACCTGTCTTATGACTCATTTATGACTCATCGTCAACCTTATGGCTAATCTGGGGTCACTTTCTTTTACCCAGGGTGGTGCTGGAACGTCATGACGTTGCAAACATCCAGTGGAGCTGGCAAGTCGGTCAGTCATCATCTCAGGCAGAAACATTTTGATGATACGATGAGATGACCATGATGAGATTTCACTTCTCCTGATTCAGTTCGTTTTACAATGAAAACCATCTTCATTCTAAGGATGGATACAGTTGTCAGGTTCTGCCTGAATGGGCTACAGGTCAATCTGGAGCTGAAAGACCACTAATTAAATTTGTCCCTTTTATGTCACAGATCAACCAAAACACGTTCATGTAGGGGGACGCCTCTAGATAGATAGACAGTGGAACGTTTGTCTCAAACCCTGAAATTCCTCGATCCTCTAACACTTGTGTGTCTCTCCTCTCAGGGCTGCTGTTCTCTGGCTACGCCCTGTGTATGTACACTCTGTACAGCTGTATGCCCATAGTGATGAAGCTGAGCAGCGCCACCTCCGTCAACCTGTCCCTGCTCACCGCTGACCTCTTCAGCCTCTTCTGTGGGATCTTCCTCTTCCAGTACAATGTGAGCGCACACACACACACACACACACAAAGACCTAACACTAACCATGAATGTATCTACTAACAAGTCTTGTCTGTGTATGTAAAGCTGGTTATAACTTCCTGTGTGTCATTGTTGTCCAAAACTATTAAAAACACATCAGTCGGCCAATCTTTTCCAATCTATTCTACTTCATTACCATGTTCACATACACACTGTAGTATATTTTCACTCAATCCCACACATCGTCCTGCTGCCCCAAATACTCACTAGAGCACCAGATGTGGATTCATGCGCTGCTGAAAATAGTCCCCGACAAATGCACTATGTCCTCATTGATGAGCCCACCAATCTGAGGTTTACATCATCAGTGGGAACCAATGAGCCTGAGAGCCGCTCAGAACAGGAGCCACCATATATATCAGCTGATTTATCCATTAAGGACAATGTCTCAAGTTCAGGTTCCTATTCTCCAGTAAACACAATCATCGTGTTCTTCTTGGCCTCCCTCTCTGGGTCACAATGACCTGCCGAATGTTATAGTGACACAGCAGAATTAATGAACAATGATAAGGGTTAAAGTCCCAGTGGCATGTGTTTTACACCGCTGCAGCAGGCACATATACAGTTCATAAACTTGAGAGTCCAACATCCTTTAAATGACCTTTAAACAATTCAAACAGGATATTTTATCATGTGCTTTCCCCGACATGAGCTGCTCAATGAACCGGCCAGGGAGGGTAATTAAATTCATTTACTCAAGTGAGGTATTTGAATATTTTTGGTTTCTGCTACTTTAAATATGTCTGTTCCACTTCATTTGCAGACATGTTTAATATATATATATATATATATATATATATATATATATATATATATATATAACAAAAAATTCTTAGACTAAATCTCCTCTTCTGGACATGGAAAAATCCTACATATGAAAATGCTGTTCATTTCAAACATTTACCTACTGGACAAAAGATATCTTCACACCACTGAAAGTCAAGTCTTGGACTTTGTGCACTGGAAGTTTTAAGTTTCCTCATGGCACTTGTGTAAATTTCATATTGGATCCCAATTGGCTCCAAACTAGTGGCAATGTCATAAATCCCTAAATCCATGTGTTAAACTGAGATTTACGGCAAAGAGAGACAGGGCAGGGGAGAGAGAGGGGTGGACATGCAGCTAAAGAGCCAGATAATTATTTCAGCAGCTGGTAGAGACCAAATCAGAGTCAAAAGAGAGAGAATATTGGACTTCAGCAGGTGACACAAACACAGCTCCAAACTTGAGAGCTGATGATATCTCAATGTTGTGTTTATAGCTTGTTTGTGCTGCCCCCAAGAGGCCAAAAACAGTAAAGTTGAAAAATATGATTGCTCGAACAGAATTACTTGCAGCAGTTGTACTTGAAGTTCATCAGCCTCATCTTTGTTTATGTAATTAGATTTAACCTGTCACCTCTCTGCCCCACCTCAGTTCTCTGGACTCTACCTGGTCTCCCTGGTGGTCATCCTCATTGGCTTCATCACCTTCAACATCGTGCCTCCAAGAGTTCCTGACCACACAGACCCCGACGCCTCCTCTGCCTCCTCCTCTTCCTCCTCCATCTGTGAGGAAGGTTATTACGACAATCCTGGGGCCACTCAGGATGACATCATCAACCAGGAAGTGACTGTGAGGATAACCACTGAGGAGGAGGAGAATGATGATGAAGGGAAGCAGCAGGGGGATGGAGGGAAGGAGGAGGGATGGGAGGAAGAGGAGAGGAGGAAGAGAGGGCCTTCAGGGCCATCACAGGGCCTCGGACGAGGAAACGATGAGGAGGATCTTGGATGCAGCACTAAAATGTGAACCGCAGCACAAAAAACTGTCAATATGTCTTATGTATATTTTGAACACATTTATTTATTGAGTTTTGCTTTTATACAAAGCCACACAACACGTATATAAATACATAATGAAGAAATGAATGTGAGTGTGAACAGGTGTGAAGTAAAAACCGCAAATCCAAATAAAAACGAATGAGTCCATTGTTATCGTTATTGATAATTTAGTTAGTAGTAACCGTCCGCTAGGCGGCGGTAATGCACCTGCGCTTGCAACCTGGTCTGCCAATCATCTAAGAAGAAGAAGAGAAAGCAGCAGGAGGAGGAGCATTACTGGACAGGCGTTTGCCGTTGACGCCTAAATGCAGAACAGGGGTCCTTTCCCTTTGCGCATGCCCGATAAATGTTGCTGCCGTAGCCGGACAGCAGCACGGAGGATCAACACACTGGGGATGGTCTGTTCATCTTTAAAAACAATATCGACGTTATATCACCACAAAATGAAGTTTCCTTACTCGTAGATTCGTGAGGAGTAAGTATGACCCTCTTTAATCCGGCTCGCGTCCGCGGTTTTCGTCAATGAAAAGCTGAAGTTTGCTAACCAGCTGGCCTGGTCACAATAAGCACAAAGAGGCTCCTTATTTATTGTGGTGCTTGACTCGAGCTAACCTATTGAACGATGTAATTTCACCATTTTTGATTCCCACTAATGGACATATAATTGTCCCGCAGTCCGTCCAGTTTGTGTTAGCTTGCTGAAATAGTCCAGCTAACGTTACATTTATTAGATGGCTAGCAGCTGTTTTAAACTACAGCAGATTAGGGCTGGATTGCTAGACAGATGGCTAATGTTGCGTAGCTACAGACGGGCTGTCTGAAAGTTAACCAGCTCAATAGAAGACTGTATTAAACATGTAATTCGACCCCTTCAGAAATCTGACAAAGGCTAAATTAGGCGTTAGCTGGGGACGATGGCATAGCTCCACACGGTAAGTGTGACCTGTGTCTGAGGAAAAGGTCACATTATCCACTCTGCATTAATGAAGATCCTCTTTTCCTTCCGTGCTTCTAACAAGAGTCACTCCTCTGCGTCATCCTGTGGGACACGGAGGATGAAGATGGACCCAAGTCTGCAGAGAAGCTTTGCTCCTGCAGACAAATGCGTTCTAATTTAGATCAGATGGAAAAGCTGGGAGTTTCATTGAATATATGCTTTCATAAACGCGTGCTACACTTCACCAGTAAGCTTAATCTAAAAAGCTCCAGAGAATTCAGTCATTATGGTTTTGCTGCTATAACAAGTTTGCAAATCAATGATGAATCTGCAAAATGGCCAAAGCAACTAAACCACAAAACACAAAAATTATGAGATCCAAAAAAAGAGATGAGGTTTAAAATCTACAGTTGGGCTGCAACCATTATTTTCTTTTCCATTATCTGACACTTTGGCTTTGGGTATTGGCTGATGGAGGCATGAATATTTGCCTGAATTCTATTATATCCTTGTTGTGAACACTGCTTCTTTGTGTAATACCTCTGATACAAACCAACATGTTTCAGCTGGTGAGCCATATCACCAGAGCTTAAACAACTCGTCAGCTGACTCATCAGAAAATTCATTTTGATAACTGATTAATCCGCTGATGTCATTTTCAAGCAAAATATTGCCTAGTTCTAGCTTCTAAGTTGTGATGACATGCCGTCTCATTTTATGTATTGAAAATAAAAATATTCCAGACAGACTCCAAGTCTGACCAGTAACTGGGTTTTCTCATGGTTTGTACATCATTTTGCAGACAATGTATGATTCATCACTACCACGGTTGAAGTGCCTAAAGTTGACTTGACCTTTAGTGGGACAGTCTTTATAACTGTCTTAAGGGTTTTTGGACTGAGCTTGTCTGTGAGCTAAAGTGCCATCTTGGACGTGTTGAACACTCTTTCATGTAAGCAGGTATTCAACAAGATGACTGGCTTTTCTACATTAGAATGCATTTGGATTCAGGACCAATGCTTTGGTTTTGTTTTGGGTCTAGCTTTTTACAATATTGCCTACTAAAACATGTTCAGCAGAGGAAATGTGCTGTTTTACTGTGTGAGTTTGAAGAAGATAAGCGGTTGGTTTGCAGCCTACCATCATGCTGCATGTGTGTGCTATTTCTAATTCAGGGTAAAAGAACATTTTCCATTTGCATTTTTTCCAGCTCCATCTCAGCCCTTTGCTAGCTGCAGGGTGTACACAGCCAGCTTTTATAGAACCATGATGTCAGTTTATTACAAGCTGCCATTTGCAAAAGGTCAAACTGTACTGGATGTGAAAATAGGCGATAGCAAAGTCATTTCACACCAACGTAAGTGTCTGTCAGCGACTGACTTGTGCCTGCTCTGTTTCTCCCCAGTATGGTGAGGAGAAGGTTTCCCATGCTGCATTAGTGGAATAGTGACATGCTGGCCTGTCTGCCAGCATCAGGTGACCCTACCTTCAGACTTCTCTCCCGCACGCAGATGAACACTGGACTTCAGAAATGTAAGTGCTTTCTTCCACCATGTTGTTCTATTGCCTTGAAATGAGTGATGTCCTCAGTACTCGACATTAGGAATCGGGCAATGTGTTGATGTTGCAGTTTTTGTGCAGTTTGCACAATATAATTTATCCACGATTTGCTAAAGTTTAAATGACAAGAAAGTCTAATTTTCAATGACCCCCAAAAACCTTGTCATGGCTAAACATTCAAGAGCAATGTGAAAATGCTCTTTGTCCTAAAATATGAAGAAACGACAAACAAACTCTACCTTCTGGGTTGGTTAAATCATTGCTGAGCAGTTTCCCTGATCCAGGCTTATACATGGTTCTTTTATTTTGTTGCTAAAAGTAGTGCCAGCTTTTAACTCCAGCCCACTATTAAAGGCACCATGCATTTGATGCATAACACTAATGGAGGCACAGTGAGCTTTTGTTGTCCATAAAATGGCACGCCAGCTTCAGTGACTCCAGAACTCTTAATAGACTGCTGTGGCACATAAAGCTGTAATGTAGCTCATGCAATACATTTCATTCCCACACTGCTGGCTGTCATGCAGTGTAGTGTTACAGCACATTTCAGTTTATAGTGTTGTGTTGTGATGTATTGTCAAAACCCAGTCACTGTGCTGTGCGAGGCATTTCTGCTTGTCTGACCATGTCCACATTGCAGGGGAAACTACACAGAAGATGAGATCTGCCAGCTATCCAACCCCAGCAGAGTTGGATGCCTATGCTAAGAAAGTTGCCAACAACCCTCTGACCATCCAGATCTTCCCCAACAGTGTCAAAGTACCTCAAAGGAAGCACATTCGCCGCACAGTCAACGGGCTTGACACATCCTCGTCCAGCCAGCGCCACAGTCCCTACCCCTCTCAGGTCAGCTCCAGTAGGGGCCTGCTGGCTGTCCTCCGTGCGCCTGTCAAAGGCGTCATCAAAGAGTCAGACGGTAGTCGCACTCGACAACTTCAGAAGGCCGTCATGAACCCTCACAGTGGGCCGTACGCCCCCCAAAGCACTTTAAATCTTCCTCAACCTGCTCCTCACCTACAGGCCCCGTCTCAGCCTGCGGCCCAGAAGCAGGGCATGGTTCACCCACAGGCGCTGCAGCAACAGCAAAGCATGACTCACCCAATGACTTTACAGCAGCCTCAAACTATGCCTCACCCCCAGGCTTTACAGCAAAGGAGTGTGGCCCATTCACAAGCTCTGCAGCGGCAGCAGAGCTTGTCCCAGGTTCAGACTTCGCAGCAGCAAAGATTGGCTCACCCACAAGGCATCCAGAGGCAGCAGAGTCTGCCGCACACCCAGGCTCTACAGCAGCAGCAGCAGCAGAGCCAGTCTTGTCCATCGGTCGTACCACAGCAGCATCTTTCTCATCTGCAGACACTAAAGCATCAGCCGGCTCCTCCGCAAGCTTTACTTGCACAACAAGGAGTGACTCAGGATCTGCGCCACATGTCTGATGGAGCTCAGCTTCCGAGCTTGCAGCACACCCAGGGGCTAGTTGGATCGCAGCCCCTTCCCCAGGCTGTGGGTGCAGGACCTCCTACCATGCCCAATAGCCTCCAGCAGCCGCCACCGGGGGCATATGGGCCGCGGAAGCTGCCCGATGCCGACGCCCCACCAAATGTAACTGTATCTACCTCCACCATTCCACTGTCCATGGCAGCCAGCCTGCATCAGAACCGGCCCGGTGACCTGAGCAGCATTGTGCACCAAATCAACCAGTTGTGCCAGGCCCGGGCTGGCATGGGTACCACCTCAGTCTGTGAGGGC
Organism: Centropyge bicolor; assembly: GCA_037975185.1. Classification (NCBI taxonomy): domain Eukaryota; kingdom Metazoa; phylum Chordata; class Actinopteri; family Pomacanthidae; genus Centropyge; species Centropyge bicolor. The sequence goes on along the minus strand of JBBMOC010000250.1, from coordinate 90,854 downwards.
CAGATTGCAAACCCCAGCCCCATCAGCCGCAACCTGCTGATCAACGCCAGCTCAAGGGTGTCCTCTCACCACCCGGCTCTGGGCTCTGTGCCTGGCTGCCTCATGGTGGGGCCCCCAGATAAAGCTCCGGCTCAGACTCCCAGTGCTGCTCTCCATTCACAACCCAATATAGCTGCTGCTAATAGTATGCCTGCCTTTCACACAGACCCAGAGAAGGTACACCTGCAGCAGCAACAACAGCAGCAGCAGCAGCTTCAGCATCATTTACATCAGCAGAAACAACAACAACAGCAACAGCTACAGCAGCAACATTTACAACTACAGCAGCTGCAGCAGCAGCAGCAGCAGCGCTCCTGGGCTCAGCATCAACTGGCTCACATGCAGCAGCCTCCTGAGGGGGCCCATCCCTGCAAAAACCCAAGGATGGAGCCTCCAACCGAGTGTGCTTTCCCCTCTCGAAACCTCAACTATTCCCACAAGCTACCTAACACTGCACAGTCCTTTCCTCTGAAACACCCTGCAGAAAAACCACGAGCATCATCCCCTGTTAACTGCCCAGTAGGTTCTATGCCTTACATTAATGGCCACTACATGCAGCCACCGTGGGGCAGCATCCCAGCCACAGCAGGTAACAATGGATCCGGCCCTCAGGACCTCCCAGTGGCTTTCCAAGGGGGGCAGGCTGCTGCCTCCACAGACCGCATCCCAGGGGCAAAGTACCGGCCAGGGAAAGAGGCTCCTGCTGGCCAGGCCAAGTTGATGCAGAATGTGGATTTCTTAGGAGGGGACTTTCAAATGTCCAACTTTCAGGAGCAGAACATGGATGTGATGGAGAAGATGCACAGGTCAGCCATGGGTCAAGTTCAGGAGCCCAACATCGGCGGAGGTGTCCACGCTCATCACCCAGGCTACCGTTAAAGTGTGTGCTTATCCCCCCTTGGTGTGGTTAGATTTTTTTTTTTTTTTTTCCAACAGCTACTTTCAGCTTCTGTGGTTTATTCTTTAAGATCTTGCAAGTGATCAATTAGATTCTATTGCTTCAGAGCTTGATTTGTAGACCCACCAGGTTGTGATGTTTCAAAGTATTCCTCAGGTCTTAAGCCATGTCGTACCTTTGTTGCAGATGAAGGGTTTTTTGAGATTGTTGTCCACTGTTGAGTAGAATTCCTCTTTTCATCACTGGCGTGGATGTGCTTCTCTTTGTTCATGTACGTACATATGGTGTTTTAAAATATTCATTTGCAGCTCAGACTATGCTTGCCACATGATTGTCACAGTGCTTTTCTTAGGTTGACATGGAACAACTCAACTTTTTTCAGCATTTGTGGCCTTACAACTGCCCAAAGGCAAGATTTAGGATGTCCGTGTGTAATGTTTTTATTTGAAATTATTTATCCTCTTAACAGGTTTGTGATCCATTTAATTAAGAAGGTTACATGTATATGCAATTAATAAGACTGTTGAAAAGGTTTTTGTCCCAGGAGCTCCCGCCCATAGTCGAGGTGTCCACTTGTTGACGGGCTTAAGTGAGAGCCACAGCTCCTCTATCAGGAATACAACATGGCTTCTGAGCTGCACTGTGAGTGGTCCAGGTGGTGTGCAAAAACGGCTAACTGTCACTGTTACGCAAAATTTTAGTTTAAAATAAGACAAAGCCAGCACTAGCAAAAAAAACAGTAACATTCTCTGTTTCTGAGATTCATGTAGTTTCTCAAGTTGCAAGTAGATTTTCTTACGTTCGGAAAGTCTAAAGTGCCCTCGTGTGTAATATTTCGAGAATTGCTTTTGAAGTAGTTTTTCTTTTATTACAGTTTTTGTCGTATTTCCGTAGATGGTCCTACTTGAATTGTAGAAATTACTTTTTAAATGTTTATGCTTAACATTTGGTAAAAGGAGCAGAAACTCCATTAGCCCCTGTTTGTTTATAGCTAATGTGAAACAGAATGGCATCCCATTAATGTTCAAATGATGTGTGTATGTGAAAAGCAAATTGATCACTTGCAAGTGTGCAAGTACTTCAAGTAATGCAGGCTGGGAAAACGCTTCATTTCCTCTCCGACACATTTCCTCACCATTTTACTACTGTAATACAAGTGAACTGATGTGGTGTGGACATTATCTGTGTGGCTTGTGGTGGGCCATTCATCTGCTAATCACTGGCCTTACCCTGTGTTGTATTTCTGCTACCTGTAAAGAAAAAAAGTACGAACATTGAATGCAGGTTATGTTTTGCTAGATGTTTCTAGCATGAAGCTCTGGACCCATTTCCTCCTCTAGTCCTTTTCTGGGTTGATGTTGTCGGGGCATATCTTGCTCTGCTAGCCTCAAGCCTTCTGGAAAAAGCCTTAAATGTCACAGTAGTTATCCTCTACTTAATACTTATCTTGACTGACTTTTGTTGCCAGGATCCCAGCTTAAGTACGGCTTCATTGTGAGAAAGAGTAAGTTATGTTTTTCTTTGGTTCATTTGAAATCTGGTTAAACTGTACTGTCAGATCGTTGGGCAGCGTCACTATGTACAGGCAGTGGGGAAAGGTGATGTTACCTTAAATTGACATGATAAGGTAATAATGCTCCTCATACCTGTTGATAAATCCTCGATCCCACTGTCTGAAATGTTGCCTGTCTGTCAAGGATTTAAGATGATTTTAAGAGTAAAATATGAATAGTATTTAGCAGAATTAATAGGTATGTAGAAACAGGGCTGTAGCAGTTATTTTAAAGTATTTGGACTGTGTTTTAGTTGGTATACTTAATATCCTTATATAGTTTAATTTATTTTTTGGACCACTGCATCCTGAAGCCATAGGTGTTTTCACATTAGGTGCCATAGGCGACACATATTGACGCAGACAGTGTAAGCTGAATTGTCTGCACTCAGAGGCAAATAAGAGGTTTGCATCCACGCTTTAATCGGACGTCTTTCACAGCGCTGAGCATTTTTTCCTCTCTGAATCGTCCTCAGACTACAGAACAGGTCAAAAGGGAGAAAGAATGGCGAGATGACACGTCGTCTTCAGAGAAAGACAGCTGAGATGCAAGCCGTAGCTTTTCTGAATTTTGGTCTTCATACTTGATGGCAGTTTTTTTTTTTCTGGCTCTCATTTTTGATGTGCCTGCCCCTTAAAGCTGCTATTGACTTTAATCTTAACACACACTAGTATGATTTGTGTTTGTGTGTGTGTGTATGTGTGTGTGTGTGTGTGAATAGTAATGATGTATGGGCTGTATCAATGAAAATAAGTTCCTATTTATGGGATGGGTGCAGGGTGAAAATTGCCACCACTCAAATGCTGGTGAATTTGGTGAAATTGGTCCAATCTACCGGCCGTGTTTGAAGATGATTCTAAATATATAATAAGTGACCAGTGTTCGAAGTGGCAGAGTAATTTTCAGGAGTCTGACCCACTCGGCCGAAAGACAGACACCTTCCAGGCCTGCGTGGGTCTCCTAACTTTGAATCGACACTAAACAATTGGACCGACCTGCCCTGTTTGTTTTGAACTGCCTCGTTACAGCCCGACACAGTCAGGTTCTACAGTTTCATATGAAGTGCCTCCACTGGGCTTAGTATGGAGAAATGTGTGAACGGATGCTTGCGTGAGTGTATGTTAAGCTTGGGTACTTGTACACAGGTGTGCACGAAGTTAATCTCTGATGGGGGACCAAGCTACTTAGTGTAACTACTGATACTGTGTCATGGACTGAAGTCCTGAAGTGTGCCACGATTCCTAGACACTGTCGGGATGTGTGAACTGTTTGCTGCTGACTCACTGACCAAAGTGACCAAGCGTCCCTCTCTGTAACCACCCCGGGCCAAAAGCCATGGCAAACTTGTATTGGGAACTTGTTCTGTTCCAACAGTAATAAGCAACAACCTGGTGACGTAAAGGAGAGCTGCTGCCCTCCTTTGGACGGCTAAAGAAACTCTTGTGAAGTAAAAGTGTAAAGATGTGAACCGAGCATAAAAAAAATCTAGAGCGAGTGGTTCCTGTCTGCACAGTACACCCCAATTTCTCTCGCCCAAGCAAGATTGAGATGTTCTAACCGGAACGTTGTATGTTGTTGTGGTTCCATTTCACCATGATTATCATGCAGAAACAGTACATGTCGATATGCACTGTAAGAATCCAATCTACTTAAGCACATTGTAGCTCACCTTGTCCGTTGACTCAGATGGCAATATTTATTGGGGCACAGGTATGTAACAATTCTCTCTAGATTTATTTTTACTCCAGTTAATATGATTGTCTTTGATTATCAGAGGCCTATCATGTTGTGAACGGTGGTGGAGGGGGGCTTACTTTCTCTACTTTGTGAAAATGTGATATTCCAGTTTTGCCTAACCTTCAGGAATAAAATGTCTTGCACAAACATTCCCCCTAACCAAAATAAAGTTTGCAAACACAACGCTCTCATGAGTGACTTCTTCCTTATGTGCATATAAAGATGGTTGAGATGATTGAAGTATATATCAAAGTACATTTATAGCTGGTATTTCAGTTAAATTTGAATTCAATTAGTCACTATTTTATGGGCTTTGTTTACAAACAGGTACATTAAAGGTGGAATTAATTAATGTTGTCACTATAATCCTGTGCAGTACAAGTTACTGATTTTAAGAAATCGTAGGTAGAAAAGTTGCTGCAGTATCAAAAAAAAAAATCCACCAAATGCCAACGCATGAAATCTTAATCTGAATGTTCAGGTTTTAAACTCAAATTTTAAAATCAAACTGAAACATCAAATTTTGGGCTATGATGTTCTGCTCGCTGTGGTTGGCGGCGTCGGGCACGAATCCTCTCCCAGAGTGGGCTGAGGCTCCACAGAGGTCCTGAAGGATTGAACTTGTATTAGTGATTTATTGGCTATATGACACAGCTGGAACAGGTTGTGTGTGTGTGGTCTGGTGCTCTACCGGGAGTCTGCTTGTCAGTGTGCGGCTTCATCATGTGGAGACCAGGGTCTTCCTCCTGGATGAAGCCCAGATCGGACCTCCATTTTCTCCAGTTCATTTCCTCCACCCTGGAGTTGAAGAAGATCCCTTGTCACATTAGAGCTTCACGACTGCATTGTCATAAACTGATGTTGCTTTGCAAAATTTAAAGGTGTAATATGTCAAAACTTTTGTTAAAAACATTCAAAAATGAACTGAAATTATCAACAGAAGGTGAAGAAATAACAGTTTTGATGTGATGTCAAAGACATCCATGTGTTGTGTTGCAGAGATATCGGCTGACGATGACTCGCTGGTCGATGGTTTACCTGAAAAACCTTCGACTCTCGACATGAACCACCTTCGACACTCCGGAGTAGAGCCGACTCGTCAGGCACCTCGGCAGAGTCCTCTCCATGTCCAGAATGGTAGAAGCCCTCTGAGGATGAGCGACAAAATTCTTATAAAGTGTCTCAGATCTTTGATGTTTGTCAAGATTTTTGAACACAATATTGAAACACTTATATTCACTCTGTTTCTAAGGTGGACGAGCATCAGTCTGGAAAACACAACCTAAACTTCCTGTTGGATCTACCTGGATCCAGACACGCCTGACAGTGATCCTTGATTCATGCACTGACAGTAAGTCTCTCACCTGCAGGTTCCAGATGTCTTCGCTTTCCTGGGAGATTCTTTCCACCGTGTTGCCCATCAAGGCGATGAGCATGTTGAGCAGCAGGATGTAAGTCAGGACTATGTAGGAGATGAGCAGGATGTAGAAAACCTCCTTGTACTGAACGTGGTCCGTGAACTCCAGATCTCCCATTCCGATGGTGAACTTGAACAATTCCAGTATTGTGAAGCGGATGTCATTGTAGCTCGGCTTCTCGCACTTAAACGGCTCGAAGCCAAAGCTCCTTCCGTGTGCCCGTGTGCCATTGGCCAGTTTTCTGTGAGCGGGAGGGGAGTCGTCGATGAGAGCAACAATAGCTATGGATGAGAAGGAAATGTAAGTCAGACATGTTAACTTACAAAACATCTTAGGTCTTTATTCTGCATTTTGCATTTGGACTCCATGAAAGTCTCACCAGCAGAAAATCCAAAAAGCAAGACGCCGTAGACACAAAGGAAGTTTAAGATGTCGCCCAGGATCATCTGAAAAGAGTAAGAGACTTTAAACTGAGCGACCCCTCTGTGAGACTTTTTACTACTGAAACTAAGTTCTTACTCTTTGCATCATGACACTGTATATCCCCATTTGTTTGAAGCCTCTCGAGTAGTAGAGGACATTGATCCAGGCGAGAGCCAGCGACAGCACAAGGAGGCCGACGTATTCTCTCCGTCCACAGCCGTATAGAACTGTGCAGACCAGAAGCAGCACCGCCTGCAGGAAGCTGCCAACGCAAACACAGCAGGGAGGTAAAAAACCCAGCGGTATTAAACTGTTTCATCTCATGGCAGTACTCACAATATGATGTCACAGAATCCATCGGTGTACAGAGCCTTAAAGTTTGGGGGGTTCCTCTTGAAAATCCTTATCTGTGGATTGAACATATGGACGTTTGGATTTGGTTTGAAATTCATTTTGATTTTTTTGTGTGAATGACTGGACCGGAGTCCACTTTCTCACCGCTTTATAGAAAAACCACACGGCTCCGAGGACGCTGACGAGCTCACCCACGCAGCGCAGGCGGTCGAGTGGGACGTCTTCAATGGGAAACGGCGGCTGCAGGTCAAAAGGTCGGAGTCCTGGCTTAGGCTGACAAAGTTGAAGTTAAAACATTGCTGGGTTTCAGTCGGACGGTTTGTGCCCTACCTGTCCTTCCTTTCTGTAGAAGGCCACGGCGGTGAAGATGATGAGGTAGGTCATGTAAACCAAGAAATTCATCCAGAATAGTTTGGAAGCAAAGCGGTCCCACTTCTCCTGGAGGAGGCTGCGCAGAGGCTCAATCTGGAGCATCTCAGGACGATTCTGAGGCAAAGTTCACAGTTACAACACTTTGATCTGTTGAACCTGTACTTGTTTCTGACATGATTTCTCCATCATCATATATATATCATCAGCATCATTTCCAGATGTGCTCACAGTCTGGAGTCAATAACATTAGCAGCATAGTTTAGATGGCTTCACTGGCTTCACAGATGCAAAATCATGATTTGGTAGACCTTCATGTCGACCATCATGAAAAGTTCAAAGTAGGATTCTAACCGGGATTTCGCTCCCAAACACGACTATCTCCAACACGGAGTTGTCTTCGTCGGTGTCGATGGAGCTCACGTCGTAAAGTGAGGAGTGAACCGGTCCATACACCCATTCCGTGAACTTCTTGGACAGAGGCCTCGTCTTCTCATCCGTGAACTCCCGGTGCAACATGTGTCTGAAGAGCTGGTCAACGACAGATCAGAGAGGAGATCGTTATCTTGACAATATGACAGTACAACGGTTCCTCTCACACTCAGACACACGTGGTCAGGTCGTGTATAATACCGGGTTTCACATTAGAGAAGGAAACCAAATCTTCAAAAGCAAACCGACCCACCCCGATCTTTCCGAGCTTGGCTGCTAACTTCAGCGGAGTCAACCCCTGATTGTTTTCGATCGCTTCCAACAGGACGCTTTTTCTCTCCAGTCTATTGTGCTGGAGCAGGATGTCGTCGTACATCTTTGCAACCATATCTGTGTTTCCTGTTGTGTTGTCTGCTATGACCACCAGAGCGTGCAGGACGGTGTTTCCCTGCGAGTCTCTGTCGGTCACGTCGGCTCTCCTGTGAGGGTTTTCCATGAGGAAGGACACGATGCTGGGCTGGTTGGTGCAGGCAGCCAGTGAGAGAGGGAGCTCTCCTGTTGGAAGCACACGAAGCTCAGTTACTCATCAGACCCATAGACTGTATAAAATATGGACGTAGTGTCCGTGACGTCACCCATAGGTTTCTGAAGAGCAAAAATGAAGCTAATCGTAGTGCGTAGCCATCTTGGTAGCCTACCTCCGGTTACTCCAAATATGGACAAAGAGGTGGAGCGAGGGCGGAGCTGAGGCGGGTCCTATGGGCCGGCTGAATGAACGCTATTGGCTGAAAAAAGCTGCTTTATTCCAAATAATCAAACTAGCTACGGCTAACCAGCTAGGTTAAATGCTATATATGGTTGCTACCCGGCTAACCCTACGACGATCTCCTTCCCAAACTCAGTGACTAGAATTAGCCGGGGTGACGCCCTTTAGACCGTCAGTGGCTAGTTGTCAATCAAAGTGGCGCCACTTAGATTGACAGCTATGAATTGTGCATAATGATGTATGCTGTATATTTTAAACCAACGCCTTATAAAAAAATTCGCCCCCCCCCCCCAGAGTTGTCATGGAGTAGAAAAACAGCTTATGAGACTAGAGCCATGTTTTGAACCAGGCCGTAAATATGTTTTTTTTCTGTCGTAAAATCAGACATTTTATCATGGGGCTCAAATGTAATTGACTCCCTTCTGCGGCCTGCTCTAGTGGTTATTCGAGGAACTGCAGCTTTTTTGCACTTCCGCATTGGCTTCATTTTTCAGCGCCGGAGGTTGCCGCTTGATCAGACCCGGCAATAAGCAAACCTGTTGCTTCTGGGCATCTTCAAGATGTAATTACCCACCAAAATAAAAGCCCAGTCCTGCTTTACGCTGAAAGAACTTCCCATTGGCTTTGGCTTGAACATCTGCTCCTTTCTGGACCAGCAGTTTCACGTGTTCGAAGCTCCGTCGCTCGATGGCGATGTGCAGGGCCGTCTGACCTGTGACATGTGATCGTGGTTACAGGAAGCAGACTGAGAACGTCTTCTTCACACTCTTTGTCTTTCAATTCAACTTTTACAAGTCCATACAACAAACAACATGCTCTACACATCTGACAGCTGTGTCTCACCCACCTTTGTAGTAAGGGTCTGTGTAAGGTGCGTTGATTAGGTTTTCTAAATCTCCAGTTTTTTCTGCTACGTCAAGGAGAACTTCAACGGTGTCATTTTTGCCGTCTTTCAGGTTCAGCAGAGCTTTCAGCAGTGCAGTTTTCCCATTGGTTTCATCTGCATGAATCACATCGTTTTTCATTGCACATTTCACATTAGAACTTTATGAAGAAGTACGAGAATGAACCCTTAAAATTTACTAGAATTTTATGGACAATCACATCCAGCTGCTGAGCTTCCTGTTTGTAGGTGTTACACATGAATAATTTAATTAGCCTCATCCATTGATTCTAACATTCTCTTCCACTTCCTCAATGATTCTGAACAAACTGAATAAAAACTCTTTTAGCCACAAACAAAAACGACCATTTTTTCAGTTTTAAATGAGACCCATAAAACGGCTTCCTTCCTACTTGCCTGTGAATGCTGGGCTCGTGAGCTGCTGATCATTAACCCGCAGGTAGTGGAGCAGGCC